>JARGCV010000748.1:260000-310000 GCA_034064705.1 Bothrops alternatus | reverse complement strand
AGAATCCAAGTAGGAAAAATTTAAATAAAACCAAACTTTCATCAGAAACTTCCGACATCGTCAACCCTGACCCTAACCCATGTCAGACAAGTGGCTGTCCAGTCTCTTCTTCAAAGCCTCCAGTGATGGAGCACCCACAACTTCTGAAGCAGGGGTTCTCTACCTTGGCAACTTTAAGACTTGTGGACTTCAACTCCCAGAATTCCTCAGCCAGCAAAGCTGGCTGAGGAATTCTGGGAGTTGAAGTCCACAAGTCTTAAAGTTGTCAAGGTTGAGAACCCCTGTTCTGAAGGCAACTGCTGTTCCATTGGTTGATTATCTTCACTATCAGGAATTTTCTCCTTAATTCTGGGTCTACTGGAAAAAGACTTGGGGGAAAAAAATTGGAACTCTGATCTTATGTACGTTGATGGCAGCAAGACTGCTCTACGGACAAAAATGGAAGGATGTTTCAATTCCCACCATGGACGAATGGCTACAAAAGCTGATGGAATTAACAGAGATGGTTAAATTGACCCGTTTGATCCAAGAAAAGAATATAAGTGCTTTTGTTTCTACTTGGAAACCACTTCTGGACTTTGTGCTTGAGGTGGGGAAAAAAATAATACTTTGATTTGGGGTTGTACTGATTAGACTGATTTGTTGGTATAGAAATGACTAGGTCATACCACTATAGAGATGTAACAAGTTCAGGTTTGATGTTAAGATCATGTGAAGTGTTAATACCACTTTACAATGCCTTGGTAAGGCCACACTTGGAATCCTGCATCCAGTTTTGGTCACCACAATGTAAAAAAGATGTTGAGACTCTGGAAAGAGGGCAGAGAAGAGCAACAAAGATGATCAGGGGACTGGAGGCTAAAGCATAGAAGGAACGGTTGCTGAAAATGGGTATGTCTAGTTTAATGAAGAGAAAGATGAGGGGGGACAGGATAGCAGCATTCCAGTATCTCAGGGGCTGCCCCAAAGAAGAGGGAGTCAAGCTATTCTCCAAAGTGCCTGAAGGCAGGACTAGAAGCAACGGATGGAAACTAACCAAGGAGAAGAAGCAACCTAGAACTAAAGAGAAATTTTCTAACGGTGAGAACAATTAACCAGTGGAATGGCTTGTTTCCAAAAATTGTTGGTACTCCATTACTGGAGGTTTTTCAGAAGAGATTGGACAACCATGTGTCTGAAATGGTATAGGGCAGGAGTAGGCCACCTTGGCTCTTTTATGAATGATGGACTTCAACTCCCAGAATTCCTGAGCCAGCCATGCTGAGGGGAAAGGGAGAGGTTTCCAAGCTGAGCCATGGTGGCTCAGGAATTCTGGGAGTTGAAGTCCACGAGTCATAAAAGAGCCATGGTTGCCAAGCCCTGATCTATCTCTATCTGAATCCCTATGCCTAGGCCAGGGGTAGGCCACCTTGGCTCTTTCGTGACTCGTAGACTTCAACTCCCAGAATTCCTGAGCTAGCCACGCTGAGGGGAAAGGGAGAGGTTTCCAAGTTGAGCCATGCCAGTTCAGGAATTCTGGGAGTTGAAGTCCATGAGTCATAAAGCGGCCTAGGCCTAGGCTAGAGGTAGGCCACCTTGGCTCTTTTATGACTGGTGGACTTCAACTCCCAGAATTCCTGAGCTAGCCACGCTGAGGGGAAAGGGAGAGGTTTCCAAGTGGAGCCAGGCTGGCTCAGGAATTCTGGGAGTTGAAGTCCAACAGTCATAAAAGAGCCAAGGTGGCCTGCCCCTGGTATAGGGTCTCCTGCTTGATCAGGGGGTTGGACTAGATGACCTCCAAGGTCCCTTCCAACTCGGTTATTCTGTTCTTCTGAATCATCATGATGGAAAATCCAGGCTCTATAATTAATGGTTATAAATCAAGGACTATCTGTGCTCCATCATAGATAGGTGTCTTGCCTTTTCTTCCTCCAGAGGTAAAAATTTAGGAGACTCTGCATGTGAAATTGGTTCCCCAGCTGAGCTCTTACCGCAAGGGGTTGGACTTAGTGTCCAGTCTATCCTCCTCCAATTTGAAGAATAAAGTGAAAAAAGAAAGAAAGTGGCTGAGAATCTCTCTCACACAACTGATAATATTTAAAAAAAATTAAAAGGAAAAAGAAAAGTGTGAGAGAGAGAGAAAAAAGCACACCCCGCCGTTAGCTGTAAAGCCATGAGAATTCATTAAAAGCAGCAAAATTATACATCATCAGGAAATATTTTGACAACCTTCCTTCGGGAACTTCGCAGGTAAGATTCCAAAATGTTACCAGTGATGCAATTTCACAGGTTGGAATGTTTGCGAAACACACCTGATCTGGACTTTGGATTTCATTTCTCTTTCACCTTTATTTGTGTCAACAAGAGGTGGAAAAAGCCGCCTCAGATCCAATAAACCGTCTGGAGCACCGTCTCATAAAAATAAACCCCAAACGCTGCCATGGAAGGTTTCTCTCACAATGACAATCCACAAGGGAAGAACATCTGAACTCCTCCAATTTTTCTCATCTCCCTTGTTCCCCTCCTGCTTGAGCCAAATCAGTTCACTGTGGTCTATTTGAAAATGGTGGGCTATATTTGTGAGAACAGAACAGAACAGAACAGAACAGAACAGAACAGAACAGGAGAGGAGAGGAGAGGAGAGGAGAGGAGAGGAGAGGAGAGGAAGATAAGAGAAGAGAAGAGAAGAGAAGAGAAGAAAAGAGAAAATATGGAGTGGAGTGTAGTATAGTAGAAGAGAAGAGAAGAGAAGAGAAGAGAAGAGAAGAGAAGAGAAGAGAAGAGAAGAGAAGAGAAGAGAAGAGAAGAGAAGAGAAGAGAAGAGAAGAGAAGAGAAGAGAAGAGAAGAGAAGAGAAGAGAAGAGAAGAGAAGAGAAGAGAAGAGAAGAGAAGAGAAGAGAAAATATGGAGTGGAGTGTAGTATAGTAGAAGAGAAGAGAAGAGAAGAGAAGAGGAGTTGGAAGAGACCCTGGAGGTCTTCTAAACTAACTGCTAACTAACTGCTCAGGCAGGAAACCCTGTACAATTCCAGAGACGTGGCTGTCCAGTCTCTTCTTAAAAACCTCCAGTCATGGAGCACCCACAACGTCTGAAGCCAACTTCTGTTCTCACTGTCAGGAAATTTCTCCTGATTTCTAAGTTGGTGCTCTTCTTCAATGGGTTTCCATCAATTGCTTTTTTTTGTCCTGCCTGCCCTCAGGTGCTTTGGAGATGGGGCAAGGCCATGATTCTCTCACTTCCGGAGGATCAGCCCAATTAGGGTCCAACTCTGATTGTGATTCAAGTGGCTTTATTTGAGAGATGCCCTAGAGCAGCGGTTCTCAACCTGGGTTCGAACGACCATTTTACGGGGGTCGCCAAACACCGCAGTCTGCCATTTTTTTTTCGTCGGCCATTTTTTTTGGTCGGCCATTTTTTCCCTTTGTGATGCAGGCCGTCGTGCCACGCATGCGCGATGCGGGCCCGCCATTTTTTGGGGGGTTGGCCATTTTTTTATTATTATTTTTTTTGGTTTGCCATTTTTTTCCCCTTTGTGATGCGGGCCATCACGCCGCGCATGCGCGATGCGGGCCTGCCATTTTGGGGGGGGGTTGGCCATTTTTTTTTGGTCGGGCACTTTTTATTTTATTTTTTTTGGGGTCCGCCATTTTTTTCCCCTTTGCGATGCGGGCCATTGTGCCGCGCATGCACGATGCGCCCCGTCGCGCCACGCATGCACAATGCACCCATCGCGCCACGCATGCACAATGTGCCCATCACACCGTGCATGCGCGATGCGGGCCAGGGTCGAGCCCCGGAAAAGGTTGAGAACTGCTGCCCTAGAGCAATCCTTCCAACAACTCTTCCCGACTCCTCCTTACCAAGAAGGCAACTTCATACCCCAAACCAGAGTTGCTGGCGAGCTATTTGCAAGAGGCCACAAGCCTGAAGAAATAAACTTCCCTTGCTTTTCTTAATCTCTGCTCCAGTCAGATTCACCCTTTGTCATCCTCCAAGCAACGCTCAAGGCATCTCTTCTCATCTTCCATTTCCTGAAACTCTTACAAAAAATGCATGATTCTTGTTCACAAAGAGTCAACGAAAGGATGATTTGATCCGAGATGATCATTTATCTGCTCCTTCCGGGCAATGTCAAAACTCAGCACGAATCTTTTATGGCTATCAATCCCATGGGGCAGAGTGATCAAAATGGTCCCTCTCCCTATTTGGTGAGGTAGCTATAGACCAGCACCCCGAACATTTTGGGCACCAGGGACTGGTTCCATAGAGAAAGGTTTTTCTGTTTGTGCGGCCCAGTTGCTAGCATGCCACGGACCGAGGCTTGTGGACCCCTGTTCTATATAATAATAATAATAATAATAATAATAATAATAATAATAATAATAATAATAATAATAATAATAATAATAATAATAGTAATAGTAATAGTAATAGTAACAATAGTAATAATAATAATAAAATTGGAAAGGACCTTGGAGGTCATCTAGTCCAACCCCCTGCTCAGGCAGGGAACCCTATACCATTTCGGGCAAATGGCTGTCCAGTCTCTTCTTAAAAACCTCCAGTGTTGGAGCATTCACAGCTTCTGGAGGCAAGTTGTTAATAATAATAATAAAGTTGGAAGGGACCTTGGGGTTTCACTAGACCAACCCCCTGCTCAGACAGGAGACCCCATACTATTTCAGACAAATGGCTGTCTAGTCTTTTCTTAAAAACTTCCAGGGTCGGAGCATTCACCGCTTCTGGAGGCAGGTTGTTCCACTGGTTAATTGCTCTGACTGTCAGGAAGTTTCTCCTTAGTTCTGGGTTGCTTCTCTCCTTGATGAGTTTCCATCCGTTGCTTCTTGTCCTGCCTTCAGGCGCTTTGGAGAATAGCTTGGCTCCCTCTTCTTTGGGGCAGCCCCTGAGATACTGGAAGGGAGCTATCATGTCCCCCCTCGTCCTTCTCTTCATTAAACTAGACATACCCAATTCCAGCAACTGTTCCTTATATGCTTTAGCCTCCAGTCCCCTAATCATCTTTGTTGCTCTTCTCTGCACTCTTTCCAGAGTCTCCACATCTTTTTTACATCATGGTGACCAAAATTGGATGCAGGATTCCAAGTATGGCCTTACCAAGGCGTTGTAAAGTGGTATTAATACTCCACATGATCTTCATTCTATCCCTCTGTTAATGCAGCCTAGCACTGTGTTGGCTTTTTTGGGAGTTGCAGCACACTGCTGCCTCTTATTTAAATGATTGTCCACTAGGACTCTGATATCCCTCTCATAGTTGCTACTATTGAGCAAAGTACCCCCTATACTATACCTGTGCATTTGGTTTTTCTTGCCTAAATGTAGAACCTTACTTTTTTCACCATTGAATTTCATTTTGTTAGATAGCGCCCAGGGTTCAAGTCTGTCCAGATCCTCCTGTATCCTAAGCCTGTCTTCCGGAGTGTTGGCTATTCCTGCCAGGTTGGTGTCGTCTGCAAATTTGATGAGTTCCTCATCTATCCCCTTGGTGTTGTCTGCAAATTTTTTCATCATTTTCTCTTACTGGTCTAAGTGACCAGTCGTAAATCGAAACTACTTGCAATATGTACATAATAGTGACAAGCAAAAGGCCTTGTATTCAGTCTCTGGTAAGGAAAAAAAATAGTCCTTGTGACTAATTGTTAAGCTTGGCTAGATCAATTTAACATTCCGGGTTTAGCATATGAAGCTTCTTCTAACAACCCCATTTTTCATGGACTACAAATTGGAAGGCCTATCTTGTATGGTTTTTACAAAAGTTCTCTTTGTACGAAAAGAAGGCACACTTTCAAGGTACACGACAAGAATAGGGGCTCTTGTGCCAAAACTGGCAGCACTTAAATCTATAACTAGAAGGCTTTCTTTGTTGAGAAAGACATAATTTTATTAAAAGCCAACTCTACTGCAATAATGCACAGCCTAGATCAATTTAACAATCTGGGTTTCGCACATGAAGCTTCCTCTAACAAGCCCATTTTTCATCGACTACAAATTGGAAGGTCTATTTACAAAAGTTTTCTTTCTACAAAAAAAGAATACACTTTCAATGTACACGACAAGAATACCAACTCTTACGTCAAAACTGCCAGTACTTAAACCTCTAAGTAGAAGGCTTTCTTTACTGAGAAAGATATAATTTTATTAAAAGTCAAGTGTACTGCAATAATGCACAGCCAGAACTGAGAGTCACATGCCCAAATCCCTAAGTTCAACTTCTCCCTCCCTTAACTGCCTCCCATCGCTGAGCCCTCCATGACCAATCAGATTCAAGCATGGTGTTTTCAGAACGGTAACTTCAAGCGTAGGTTGGTGTGCAGCTGCCTTCTTCTCCCAGCCGGGTGACTTTGAAGCAGCATCTCAGGGAGATACAGTGGTTATTTTCGCTTTCCCCCAAGCTGCCTCCCTCCCATCCACCCTCCCCAGAGTCCATGGCAGACTGTCCCTGCACGGTAGTGAAGCACACCAGCAAGCACAAGGTGGCAGCTGACACTTGTGTATAACTGAAATACGTCCTTCAGTAGAGCTGAGTCCACTATCTCGCCCATCATCTACGTCATGGTTCCAGCAGATGAAACTCTTCAAAGAAGTGTTCTCTCCTTAAGTCAATCCGCTCTAAATGTTCTAAATGTGGGGTGAATTTCCCCTGAATAACCATGCAGACCTTCTCTGAGCTTGCCTCCACTCTGCTGTCCGTGTCCTTGGATCGAGTGGGGGAGGCAGCTGTTCCTCCTCAGAGGGGATCTGCTGCCTACCAGCACCACTGCCTGTCAGCAGCCAATCCTCCCCTGTGTCTGAGAGGGCAGTCAGCTCTCCATCCAGTTGACCACCTGCCCCAATGCCTGATGGGGCTGAGACAGCATTGTCCTCAGCACTTGGCCTCTCCAAATGTTCCAAAGGAACAGAACAAAGAATAGAATAGAATAGAATAGAATAGAATAGAATAGAATAGAATAGAATAGAATAGAATAGAATAGAATAGAATAGAATAGAATAGAATAGAATAGAATAGAATAGAATAGAATAGAATAGAGCTGGAAGGGACCTTGGAGATCTTCTAGTCTAGCCCCCTGCTCAAGCAGGAGAACCTATACCATATCAGACAAGTGACTTTCCAGCCTCTTCTTCAAAACGTCCAATGATGGAGCGCCCACGATTTCTGGAGGCAGATTGTTCCACTGATTGATTGTCCTCACTGTCAGGAAGTTTCTCCTTAATTCTAGGTTGCTTCTCTCTTTGATAAGTTTCCAACCATTGTTTCTCATCCTTCCCTCTGGAGCTTGGGAGAATAATGTGACCCCCTCTTCTTTGTGGCAGCCTCTCAAATACTGGAATACTGGAATGTTCCTCCTGTTTCTCCTCTTGCTTAGACTAGCCAAACCAAACTAGCCAAAGGAGATGTGCCATCCCCGTTGGATGGTCCCAGTTCCAACTCCTCCTCCTCTGAACTGGGCTCTGATGGGGCCATGACACAAGCTATCCTTGATTTTTTTTCCCCCATCCACCATCATGTAGATTCATTTTAATTTTCTTTTCCAGGTCTTCCGTGTTCTCTCTCCATCTTTTCAACATCTGCGTGAATTCCCAGGGTGAGCTCATCCATTGCTGTGGGGTGAGTTGTCATCAGGATGCTGATGATACCGAATTATACATCTCTGCCTCTGGCAAATTGAGGGGCTTGATGTTTTATGCCAGGGACTGGAGACTCTGAGAGTCTGGATGGAGAGCAACAGGCTTCAAGTGAACTCTAGCAAGATGGAACGGTTTCTGGGTTTGGGGATTTAATAAGGTGACCAACCGTCCTCCTTTAGGGAGGACAGCTCTTCTTTTGTAAGTTCTGTCCTCTCTCGAAAAGTGTCCTCCTACATGTCCTCCTTTTCAATATTTGAAGACTAATCTGTAAATCTCCGTATTCGATCGATGCCGATCCGATCCGTTGTGTGTGATGTGACATATTTGTATTTGACATGACGATTCGTCAAGGCTCGGTACAGTGTGGCGAGATGCGATTATGAGATGCATGCGCTCCGCACAGAATTGTTTTGAGAGAGTGCGCCGCACGCAAGTGGCTTTTTTAAAAATATATAAATAATTTTTTTATTTTTTATTTTTCCAGACTCTCCTCGATACATATACCGTGATATTTATGAGATGTTAACATACATTTTTTTTACATTCATATATAAGATACTTTTAATAAAATGAAATAAATACATACACATGACTTTTGGAGTTGCTCGCCCATTTCCCCTTTCACCATATCCACACTCCTTCTTCTCTACCTTCTTTCTCCCTTTCTTCTCTTCCCTACTTCCCTCTTCTCCTCTTCTCTTTCCTTCACCATTCTCCTCCCCTTTCTCCCCACTTCTCCTCTTCTCCTCCAACCTTCCTACTTCCTTCTCCCCTCCTTTACTCTTTTCTCTCTCCTCTCCTTTCTTCCCTGTCACCCCACAAGTGGCTTGGTTTACTTCTTACCAAAACATGACACAGCACACATGCACGCATTAGACTCACTTCTTTCTCAGTGAATATTCAATCATACACAGGTGAGCACAACAATTCACATTTTATTAATTGATTATCTATTTAATAATTT
Organism: Bothrops alternatus; assembly: GCA_034064705.1. Classification (NCBI taxonomy): domain Eukaryota; kingdom Metazoa; phylum Chordata; class Lepidosauria; order Squamata; family Viperidae; genus Bothrops; species Bothrops alternatus. The sequence goes on along the minus strand of JARGCV010000748.1, from coordinate 301,413 downwards.
CCAAATATGTATAATTTTATTTACCAGTTTATTCGCTTATGTTATTGTTTCAGTTTTAATAATTAATTTTATTTATTCATCTTTTTTTCTTCAATTTATTTGTGTCCTTCTTCTCATTGTAAAAAAATTGGTCACCTTAGATTTAACCAATCCTGGACTCTGCCATATTTGGTACAGGATGGGGCTGCACTGTTAGGAGGTCCTTTCATGTCCCCAGTAGGAGCTGAAGTGAAGGACAGGATCTCACCTCATCCCACAGCAGCACTGGGGTCTTGAATGCAGGTCTGCTGGTTGTCAAGCCAGCATACTAACCACGTGAGCACTGTGTCAGGCCTCTGACAGACAGCGACAAATAAAGCAGAACTCCGAGGCTTGCCATTCCTCAAAGAACATGTTTATTGGCACTTCAAAAGTGAAACCAAGTCTGAAAAGATGCACAACATTTCCCCAAATCAAAGTTAAAAAAATCCCTCCAATCCTAAGGCTAGGCAAGCAACTACGTTTCCCCATACAGCTTGTTGGTGGGGTTTTCATGAAATGCCCAGTCCGCAGTCTTAGGAGCAGCCGGATGACCTTGGTTCCCATGAGAGAAAGTCTGAAAGAGGAAGTCTGCTTTGTCCAGCAGAGGGGTAGGCAACCTTGGCTCTTTTATGACTCATGGACTTCAACTCCCAGAATTCCTGGCTGGCTGGGGTAGGGTTAGGCAATTTTGGCTCTTTTATGACTCATAGACTTCAACTCCCAGAATTCCTGAGCCAGCCATGCTGAGGGGAAAGGGAGAGGTTTCCAAGCTGAGCCATGCTGGCTGAGGAATTCTGGGAGTTGAAGTCCACCAGTCATAAAAGAGCCAAGGTTGCCTACCCCTGGTCTAGCACAACACCTGGCATCTCCCCTCCCTCCATGATAGGTGTCAACTGGACATGAGAAAGAAAAAATGGCTGCAGCCAGGCTCATTCTAAAGTTGACACACCGTGCTCCTAGGGCTCCATTGTTTATAATCTGATACTCTCTGTTAACCTCTAATAATAATAATATTATTTTTTTGAATTTGTGGAAGGTTTTAAAAATAGATTTTAGGGCTAAATTGTACACTGCCCAGAATCACATTGCGTAAGATGGCTGGCAATATAAATACAATAAATAAGTAAGTAAGTAAGTAAGTAATAATAAATAAATAAATAAATAAATAAATAAATAAATAAATAAATAAATATGCCTTGCTAGCCAATTGCCTCATTCAGGAACCATTCGAACTTAGGACCATACTGAAAAAAAAAAAATAACTTTGCAACCAAGGTGTGATTTTATGACCTTTGCAGGGCCCTTTCAATCATATAATTGCCATTGCAGTCAGTATGTGTTGTCCTGTGCCTGATTCATTCCTACCCCAGCCCACTTTGCAGAGTCGGGAGATTGGAGAGGAACGGATTACAAAAGAATAAACAGGCACACAATGAAGAAATTACTAGCTGTTTTCCTAGAATGCATACGGCTCCAAGTCCCAGGTGCACTGGGCAAATAGCTGTATGTAATGTACCAATACATTTCTTTCACTTACTCTCTTGTAATCCCTTCCTCTCCAATGAATGTAAATACAAACATTATTCCCTTCTTGCTAAGTATCCGGTATGCTCACTGGAGTGAGCATTTCAAAAGGTGGGGAATTTTGGGAGAAAATAAAAGCACATCACCAATACTGGATTTTCTACTTAGTGTCCACTTTACGTAGCCAAGCTGCCGGTCCTAATTGTGGTTGCTAAGTGGGGACTAGCTGTACTCAGGATTGCTAACAATATGTGAATCAGCTACTTGTGGTGTCAGATACTTGGAGGAGGAGGAGGAGGCATTAGCAATAGTGACTCTTATTTTCATCACCTCAAAGTTGTTGCCATCAGGATGGGGTCTATAGCAACTTGCTGCAGACAATTTGCTGCGGCCAATTTGTCACAGCCAACCCACTGTAGGACAACTCACCGTGGCCAACTCAACACAGCCAACTTGCCACAGCCAACTTGTCATGGCCAACTTCCGATGGCCAACGCACCACAAATGGGATAACAGTTACAATAATATCAAAAGAATAGTAGAATGGAATCATTAAAGAAAGGATGCCAAAGGGCGGACAAAATGAAATGTGAATGACAAAAGTTTAATAATAATAATAATAATAATAATAATAATAATAATAATAATAATAATAATAATAATAATAATAATAATAATAATAATAATAATAAAGTTGGGAGGTACCTTGGAGGTCATCTAGTCCAACACCCTGCTCAGGCAGGGAACCCTACACCATTTCAGACAAATGGCTGTCCAGTCTCTTCTTAAAAACTTCCAATGTTGGAGCATTCACCGCTTCTGGAGGCAGGTGGTTCCACTGGTTAATTGTTCTCACTGTCAGGAAGTTTCTCCTTAGTTCTGGGTTGCTTCTCTCCTTGATGATTTTCCATCCATTGCTTCTTGTCCTGCCTTCAGGCGCTTTGGAGAATGACTTGGCTCCCTCTTCTTTGGGGCAGCCCCTGAGATACTGGAAGGGAGCTATCATGTCCCCCCTCGTCCTTCATTAAACTAGACATACCCAATTCCAGCAACCATTCCTCATATGTTTTAGGCTCCAGTCCCCTAATCATCTTTGTTGCTCTTCTCTGTACTCTTTGTAGAGTCTCAGCATCTTTTTTACATTGTGGTGACCAAAACTGGATGCAGTATTCCAAGTGTGGCCTTACCAAGGCATTGTAAAGTGGTATTAATACTCCACATGATCTTAATTCTATCCCTCTGTTAATGCAGCCTAGCCCTGTGTTGGCTTTTTTGGCAGCTGCATCACACGGCTGGCTCCTATTTAAGTGATTGTCCACTAGGACTTTGAGATCCTTCTCACAGTTACTACTATTGAGCAAGGTACCCCTATACTATACCTGTACTTTTGATTTTACTTGCCTAAATGTAGAACCTTGCTTTTTTCACCCTTGAATTTCATTTTGTTAGATAGCGCCCAGGGTTCCAGTCTGTCCAGATCCTCCTGTATCCTAAGCCTGTCTTCTGGAGTGTTGGCTGTTCCTGCCAGCTTGGTTTTTAAATTATTTTAAATAATGAAATTGAATTGTTGAACTGTTCCATGGCGAGTTGGCCATTGTGAGCCGACTGTGGCGACTTGGTTGTGGCGAGTTGTCCCATTCCACATGAGTGTCCGCAGACCTAAGAGTGGGTGAGCCACCTCACACAGTGATATCTGCACAAAAAGGAGATAAATTGTTCCATCTGTGCGATGAGATCAGAACGTTGGTGGCATTGTAATGCTTGCAAGCAGCAGCCCGCCTCGCCGACAGCAATGATGTCAAAATGGTAGCAAACACACGGCGACTCATTCCTCAAACGACGCAATGACATGCTTGTATCTGGTTGTCTGACAGAACTAATAAGTTGCAGCGTTTGCATGGTGGTGTGATTGAATACATTTTGTCCCCCCTTTTTTTTTAGCAAGCTAAGCTAGTCTGGAGGCTCTTTGAGGTTGGTGGCATACAAATTGTGTCATACATTCAATCAGAATAGAGCTGGAAGGGACCTTGGAGGTCTTCTAGTCCAACCCCCTGCTGAAGCAGGAGATCCTATAGCCTTTCAGACAGGTGGCTGTCCAGTCTCTTCTTAAAAACCTCCAGTGAATTTGGGGTATTGTTTTAACTTTATGATCATCTTAATTTAATTTATATTAGACTTATTAAATGCGATTGTTATTTATCTATGTTGTAAGCCGCTCTGGGTCCCCTGGAGAAGAGCGGCTTATAAGTCTAATAAATAAATAAATAAATAAATGATTTCTGGAGGCCAGCTATTCCACTGGTTGATTGTCTTCACTGTCAGGAAGTTTCTCCTTAATTCCAGGTTGCTCCTCTATTTGATTTCTTTCTTTCTTTCTTTCTTTCTTTCTTTCTTTCTTTCTTTCTTTCTTTCTTTCTTTCTTTCTTTCTTTCTTTCTTTCTTTCCTTCCTTCCTTCCTTCCTTCCTTTTTTCTTTCCTTTTCTTTCTTTCTTTCTTTCTTTCTTTCTTTCTTTCCTTTTTTCTTTCCTTTTTTCTTTCTTTCTTTCTCTCCTTCCTTCCTCCCCTCCTCCCTCCCTCCCTTCTTCCCTCCCTCTCTCCCTCTCTCATTCACTTATTTTTCCTCATCCTCCATCCCGCCTTATTTATCCTTCCTCCCTCCCTCCCTCCCTCCCTCCCTCCATCCATCCATCCATCCATCAGAATAGAACTAGAAGGGATCCTGGAGGTCTTCTAGTCCAACCCCCTGGTAAAGCAGGAGACCCTATGCCATTTCAGACAAGTGACTGTCCAGTCTCTTCTTAAAAACCTCCAGCGATGAAGCACCCGCAATGTCTGGAGGCAGGTGGTTCCACTGTTTAATTTTTCTCACTGTCAGGAAGTTTCTCCTCAGTTCTAGGTTGCTTCCCTCCTTGATTCGTTTCCAGACCTCTAGTCCTTAAGAAGAGAAGGATGGGGTGATCTCTCCTTAGGAATGAATCCTGCTCTCCCATCCTTGTCTTGGACCAGCGGTTTTCAACCTTGGGGTCGCGACCCCATTTGGGGTCGCACAACGATTTCGCGGGGGTCGCCGGACACCGCGGGCCACCATTTTGTTTTTTTATTTTTATTTATTTTTATTTATTTTTATTTTTTTATTTTTTTATTTTTTATTTATTTTTTGTGTGCGCGCTGTGCATGCGCAGATCCGCCCATCGTGCCAAAAAAAATAAAAAAAATAAAAAAATAAAAAAAAATTAAAAAAAATAAAAAAAATAAAAAAAACAAAAAAACAAAATGGCGGCCATGACGGGCGGATCCACACATGCACGGCGTGTGCGATGGGCTGATCCACGCATGCACAGATCCGCCCGTCACGCCGAAAAAAAATAAAAAATATTTTAAAAAAATTTAAAAAAAAATTAAAAAAAAAACAAAAAAAAAAACCCAAAATGGCGGCCGCGACAGGCGGATCCGCGCATGGGCGGGGCAAGTGGGGTCTCAACCTGAGAAAGGTTGAGAACCACTGTCTTGGACCATCTTTACTTCTACATTTGCAGTGATTTATGACATCGCTTAAGGCCAGAATTTTCATTGCTAAGTGAATCGTGCCCAATTTTACCATTTTGGCCCTGGTTGTTAAGCAAATCATGCAGTCATTAAGCAAACTTAGGTTCTCTCCCCTGGACTTTGCTTGTTGCAACTGGGAAGGTCACAGATGGCAATTACGTGATCCCAACACACTGCAATTGTTGCAAATGCCTGTTGTTGCCAACGGCTTGAATTTTGATGGTGGGGCGGTAGAGAAGATGGAAAAGTCCATTCTCACTTAACCCTGGACCGATTGTTCAATGTCTACGCAACACAAGCCAGAGATGGTATCACCGGAAAATGGGTGATATCCTGAATTTGCTATGGGCTTCGGTGTCCCATTGCTTTCATTTGGATCGTTAGGAAATTAAAAGTGGTTGATTTTTATGTCTGTCATGGTTCCGACAAATGAAACTCTTCAAAGAACTTTGTTTACCTTAAAGAATCTTTATTTTGAGTAGCATGGCATCAGCACATACATAAGTGAAGCGAAAAACTGGATTCCCCTCCCCTGAGCACATAGTATCAAAGCACAATTCCCTCCTCTAATTAACCGTCATAAATCACATTCTCCAATTAGTTTGAAATGCAGGTTTTCCCTGCATTTTCTCCAGCCCGGCCAATTCTTATCATCTCTTATTTCAATAACCTTGATTCTCACACTAGTTACAGTATTGTTATGTCTAACTAACTCCCACCACATTCCTCCTCCTCCTCCCCCAGTATCATCTCATTCTAAGAGTAAAGCATAAGAAAGAAAAAGATTGCATCTCTCTGTGTTGTCAAAGCAAGAACATCCAATGTTAGCAGCGTTGACAATGTCCTTTTATAGCAGTGGTGGGATTCAAATAGGTGAACAACCGGTTCTCTGCGTGGATGCCACTTCCGCAAGTCCGTTCTGGGCCTGGGCAACAAAAAATTAGCTACCGGTTCTGCTGAAGTGGTGCGAACCGGCTGAATCCCACCACTGTTTTATGGTAAGGATTCAAGTTACCTGGCAGACCATTTACTACATCCATCTGTGTGAAGACAAAGTATGTTATGGACAAAGTATATCCCATTGATTAGACATGTCTATCTAGTGGGAATATGAAAAAGGACCTTCTCCGTGGTGGCCCCTTTTTTATGGAATATCATTCCCCTGAGGTATGGTTGGCTTCAACCTGTTGCTTTTCCGAAAGGTATAAAGATATGTTTTGTCAGCTGGTTTTGAGGACCGTGAATGGAGACAGTGCCAGTCAAGTGGCTGGTTTGATTGTGTTGTTGCTGCTATGGGGGGGGTGGCTAATGATTATTTCACAGTTTTATTATACAGTGATATTTTTTTTAAATTGAAATATTGTAAGTTGTTTGGAGTTACCTATATCTGAGTTGGGCAGCTATAGAAATTTGTTTTAATGAAAAGAAGGACTAGGGATGAATGACAGCAGTGTTCCAATATCTCAGAGGTTGCCCCAAAGAAGAGGGAGTCAAGCTCTTTCTCCAAAGCACCTGAAGGCAGGACAAGAAGCAACAGATGGAAATTAATCAAGGAGAGAAGCCACCTAGAACTAAGGAGAAACTTCCTGACAGTGAGGACAGTTAATCAGTGGAACAACCTGCCTCCAGAAGTTGTGAATGCTCCAACACTGGAGATTTTTAAGAAGAGACTGGACAGACATTTGTCTGAAATGGTCTAGGGTTTCCTGCCTGAGCAGGGGGTTGGACTAGAAGACCTCCAAGGTCCCTACCAGCTCTATTCTGTTCTGTTCTGTTCTGTTCTGTTCTGTTCTACTCTTCTTTATTATTCTATTCTATTCTATTCTATTCTATTCTATTCTGTTCTGTTCTGTTCTGTTCTGTTCTGTTCTGTTCTGTTCTGTTCTGTTCTGTTCTGTTCTGTTCTGTTCTGTTCTATTCTATTCTATTCTATTCTATCCCATCCCATCCCATCCCATCCCAACCTATCCTATCCTATCCTATCCTATCCTATCCTATCCTATCCTATCCTATCCTATCCTATCCTATCCTATCCTATCCTATCCTATCCTATCCTATCCTATCCTATTAATTTCCTACAGGTCTAAAGCAATGTACTTAAGAGCTGGCCTACTAGCATCTCAGTGGTATGCCCCTGCTCTGAGCTGTCTGGTGACTAATTGGTTCCTAAGGCAGGCAGGAAAAAGGCAGCTGAGAAGAGAAAGAGCAAAAATGAGGAATGGAACAGTTGTCATCAGCATGACATAAGAAGATGGGCACATGTGTGAAAATGAATAACTTCATAGTAATAATGTGGTTCTGGATCTGAGACTCTGTTTCCTGCAGAGAGGAAGTAGGTGCCACCTCCATGAAGGTATCAGAGAAGATGCAAAGACAAATAACTCCTTGCCTTGCTTTCAAGTGTTCTCTGAAACTAACCAAGGATAGAAGCAATCTAGAACTAAAGAGAAGACCTAGAACTTCCTGACAGTGAGAACAATCAGCCAGTGGAACCAGCTTGCCTACTCCATCACTGGAGGTGTTTAAGAAGAGATTGGAAAGCCATTTGGCTAGAATAGTATAGGGTCTCCTCCATGAGCAGAGGGTTGGTCTAGAAGACATCCAATATCCCTTCCAACTCTGATGATGTTCTATGTTCAATTGAAAAAAAAATATTGGTAGCTTGGGGATGAACGATGAAATGGTGCTCTCTGGGCTTGGTTGTTTGCTTGTAGATTTTTTCATTATCTAATCAGATAACATGGTTAGTGCTAGAAGGGAGTGGGGTTTGTGAAGAGGAGGAGGAAGAAGAAGAAGAGGAGGAGGAGGAGGAGGAAGAGGACGACGACGACAACAACAACAACAACTATAGGTCTATGGTGCTCTTTGAGCTTGGTTGTTTGCTTGCAGATGTTTCATGGCCCAAATTAGATAACACCATCAGTGCTAAAAGGGAGTGGGGTCTGTGGAGAGGAGGAGGAGGAGGAGGAAGAGATGGATGATTACTGTGGGGCCCTTGATGCTCTCTGAGCTTTGTGATTTTCTTGCAGATGTTTCATGACCCAACTAAGTAACATCACAAGTGCTAGAGGCTCAAAGGACTGATGAGTTGAGAAATAAAACATCTGCCAAGAACTAAGCAAGCTCGGAGACCAGCAAGGACACCGTCCTCCGATTTAGCACCACGCCATGTAGGATCCCAGCAGATCCATTTCACCAAGCTCAGCCAAAACACTGGAGATCAATTTCTCTTCCACTCATCTGATAAATCTCTCGTAATGCCAACTAAGGCATGGGCTTCATCTCATGAAGTTTGCTGAGGGCTGACATAATCACAAACATGTGATAAGCACACATACGTAGGAAAACCCTCAAATAGTATCTAAATCGCACACATGGGTTACTTTGGGGGTGTGGATGTGGGTTTTGTTTTAATCATCCCTCTACTCGGGTACGGAGACAGTTAACAAACAATAATCCATCTAAGTTTGCCTCTATATACCACTCCTCCCTCCCTCTCTCTCTCTCTCTCTCTCCCTCTCTCTCTCTCTCTCTCTCTCTCTCTCTCTCTTCCTCCCTCCTCCCTCCTTCCCTCCTTCCCTCCCTCCCCCTCTCTCTCCCTCTCTCCTTCTGTCCCTCCCTCCCTCCCACCCTCTCTATCTCTATCTCTATCTCTATCTCTATCTCTATCTCTATCTCTATCTCTATCTCTATCTCTATCTCTATCTCTATCTCTATCTCTATCTCTATCTCTATCTATATCTATATCTATATCTATATCTATATCTATATCTATATCTATATCTATATCTATATCTATATCTATATCCATCCATCCATCCATCCATCCATCCATCCATCCATCCATCCATCCATCCATCTATCTATCTATCTATCTATCTATCTATCTATCTATCTATCTATCTATCTATCTCTATCTATCTATCTATCTATCTATCTATCTATCTATCTATCTATCTATCTATCTATCTATCTATCTATCTATCTATCTATACGATTGAACATTTTAAAGAAACTATATTATACTTTCTGTATAGCTATATAACAAAATAGTATTGAAAAAAGAAAAAGAAGAGTATTATATAGAAATAGACAAATAAACCAGGAATTTGAAAATGTCATGGAGGCTCTAGCTTTCTAAAACACGATGAATTAGTTGTGAATAAAAACCCACAATCTTATGTATCGCTAAGGGGTTCATCTTAAGGTAGAGAGGATCATCAAAAGCCGGTGGTCAACAAAACGCGGATCGCCAAACAGAATTGTATATTATAGCAAGTTCAGTACATATTACTAAAAAGGAGAATCTACCCTGAATTTAATATTTCATAAGCTTGGGATATTGATTCTATACACAAGGTTAGAGTTATGGAAATATACTTTCCAAACCATGATCATCACCTCCTTTCACAGTGATCAGAGTATTAAAGGCACTAGGATGGATTTCAGGAACATCGGATGAATTTTCAAAGCATTATAGGTAGTTCTCCACTTACAACCACAACTGAGACCCAGATTTTTGTTGCTAAGTGAAACGTTGGTTTCACAATATTTTACCACATTTTCTGCCACCGTTGTTAAGTGAATCCCTGCAGTGGTTAGGTTAGTCACGTGGTTGTTAAGTGAATCTGGCTTCCCCATTGGCTTTGCTTGGCAGAAGGTCCCAACAGTGATTACATGACTCCAGGATACTGCAACTGTAATGAGTACATGTCAGTTGCCAAGCGTCTGAATTTTGACTTTATCCCCATGAATTTTGAATTTATCCCCATGCTGCCGTGGTCGTAAGTGCAAAAAATGGTTATAAGTCACTGTTTTTCAGTGTCGTTGTAACTTTGAATGGTCACTAAACGGATTGTTGTAAGTTGAGGACTACCTATGTTCCTAAAAAAATCAGGATTCTGAGCTCCTCTGAGAAATCTCTCATAATGCCAACTAAGACAGGGGCTTCATCTCATGACAGTAAAGTTTGCCAAGGGCTGACATAATCACAAACATGTGATGAGCACACATACTTAGGAAAACCCTCAAATAGTATCTAAATCACCACACATAGATTACTTTTGATGTGTGGGTGTGGGTTTGTTTTAATCATCCTTCTACTCAGATGTGGAGACAGTTAACAAATAACAATCCATCTAAGTTTGCCTCTGTATACTACACCACTCTCTCTCTCTCTCTCTCTCTCTCTCTCTCTCTCTCTCTCTCTCTCTCTCTCTCTCTCTCTCTCTCTCTCTCTCTCTCTCTCTCTCTCTCTCCTTCCCTCAAATAATACCTAAATCAACACAGGGATTACTATTAGGTGTGTTGGTGTGGGTGTGTTTTATTCATCTCTCTACTCCAGGGGTGTCAAACTGCCAGCCCGCAGGCCAGATGCGTCACATGGAAGCCGCACCCACCCCATTGCTGGCAATGTCCCGATACGTTGCATGATGTCACATGATGTTGCGAGTTTAACATGTCTGCTCTACTCCTTGAGTTTGGAAGATACCTGACTAGATAACATCATCATTACTAGGAGGGAGTGGGGTTTGCTCTCTTTTTATATATATTGCTTCCCCTGTCAATCATAGGCTATTATTTGCTGTTATGGTTAGAATACATGGTTGGGAATGTATTTTGTGCAACAACTACATCCAACCAGTAGATGAAAGTGTTTATATGTTTGCATCTATGGTATACCTCTGTGTCTTTTTGTTCTGAGAAAAGTTTCCTGTTTCCTGTTACAGTTAAGCAGTAAAGCATGTGGTGATTGTGCACTTTGTTTGTTCTGTAGGGCTATATAAACAGAATTTCTAACAATTAGCTTGTTTGTCTGAGTTGTTAGTTCTTTGATTGGTATTGCTTACTTCTTGATTGTTGGTCTAGTGCAGGGGTAGGCAACCTTGGCTCTTTTATGACTCGTGGACTGGCTCAGGAATTCTGGGAGCTGAAGTCCACGAGTCATAAAAGAGCCAAGGTTGCCTACCCCTGGTCTAGTGTTAATCTTGCTGATATTCTCTGCTCAATCTAGGAACTACCAAACAAGTTAATATGGTACTAAGCAACAGCCCAGTCAAGGAACGACAAAAATCACTCCCACCAACACTGGCATGGCAAGCCACTAGTATTAAATGAGAACAAACCCACTCCCCTACTAGTCCTGATGCTTTTACCTAGCTGGGTAATGAAATGTCTGCAAAAAAACGAGCAATCTCCAAAAGACAGTTATTTGCAAAAGCAGGACACTAATAAAAACATGCTTAGTGTAGCACAGAAGTAAGCACGGAGTACAGGGTGACACGTAACACCACTCCTGCGCGAGCTGCACTGGTTGCCGGTGGCCTCCCAGGTGTGTTTCAAGGTGTTAGTGACCATCTTTAAAGCGCTCCATGGCATCGGACCCGGATATTTACAGGACCGCCTTCTGCCAGCAAATACCTCCGCCGTCCGGTACGCTCCCACAGAGAGGGTCTCCTCAGGGTGCCGTCGGCCAGACAATGTCGGCTGGCGACCCCCAGGTGGAGGGCCTTCTCTGTGAGAGGTCCAACACTTTGGAACGAGCTCCCCCCCCGAACTCCATACGATGACAGAATTGCGCTCCTTCCGTCGAGAATTAAAAACATATCTTTTTCGACAAGGGATAGTAGCTCCGGTACCAACAAGGCCATAATTGTTTTAGGGGATTGTTGCTTTTAAGACAATGTATTGGGTTTTTAATGATTTTGGGCCAAATTGTTTAATCTATTTTTAATTCATTTTACTTTTTGTATGTTGATGTTTTTAATTGGGCTGTACACCGCCCCGAGTCCTTCGGGAGGGGGGCGGTATAGAATTTGCAAAATAAATAAACAAATAAACAAATAAATAAATAAATAAATAAATAAATAAATAAATAAATAAATAAATAAATAAATAAATAACACTTCCTTTGTTTCTAAGATCACTTGCCATTAATTTAATCAAATGCTGCTATCTTTAAACATGGGAGGAAATGCTGACTCAAGACGGCAGCCACACATGAGGTAGAAGCAAGGATTTGATGTCGTTGAATGTGCCTGAAAGAAGAAAGGAAGATGGGTTGTGTGAATATTGAGGTTTTGGTCTTTCACATTAAACATCTGGCTTTCTTTGAGCCAGCTCTGGTAGGTCACTTTCCAACTGGCTAACTGGCATTGTCTTAGGTCATTAGTTGCCTTGTTGTTATCCAGTCACTAAATTGTATCTGACTCTTTACAACCCCATGGGAGATAGTACACAAGGCCTCCTCTGTTCTCCACTGTCTACTGGAGTTTGCCCAAATTCACATTCATTCCATTGATAATGCTATTTAATCATTTCATCCTCTGCTGTCTCCTTCTCCTTTTGCCTTCTGTCTTGGGATCTTCTGCAAGAAGTCTCTCTTCTCATTTGGTGGTCAAAGAATTTGAACTTCAGCTTCAGTATTTGTCCTTCCAAAGAATAATCAGAGTTGATTTCCTTTAGGATCAACTGATTTGATCTCCTTGTGGACAAAAAAGCTCTACAGAGAATTATTAAAATTGCCCAGAATATTATTGGACTCCAGCTACCAGCCCTGGACAACATCTTCGAATCTCGTTGTTTGAGGAAGTTGAGCAACATTCTCAGAGATTCTTCCCATCCTGCTTACAATCTCTTTGGACTGTTGCCTTCTGGCAGAAGATATAAAACATTTAAAACTCGGACCACCCGTTTCCTGAATAGTTTTTATCCCAGAGCTGTAATTGCACTTAATAATGAACTAAAGGTGAACTGTTGGACAGTACTACTTGGTCTGTTGGGTGGATGCTGGGTGGTTTAGGGGTGGGGAATTTGTGGTAGGTGGGCGTGTGTTTGGGGATTATGTGTGTGGGACCTGGTCTTTGGGTGTTGTTGTGGGTGTCTCTAGACCAGCTGGGGAAATGTCAGAGGATGACAAAGAACAACCAGGCCCCTCTGGGTATTTTCCCCTCCCGGCAGCCGAGCCAGACAGTGAGGAGATTTGTATGCAGTCTGAGTCAGACTCTCAAAGCGAGGAGTCAGACTTGGAACAGGACAATATATGGCTTGATCCGAGATTCCGAAGGTTTGATAGGTGGAGGTTTCAGTTACGTGGAAAAAGGAAGTAATGGGGGAAGTGACGTATCGGAAACTATATTAGAAGATAAAGGAGGGACTAATTCTTTGTCACGAGCAACGTTAATATCAAGGAGTAGCCTGATACCTTGAGAAGTTCGTTTGAACTCAGTTTTCTGGTGTTTTTGGAATGTACGGAAGATTAATGAGATCTTGGACAACCTGAGAGATAAAGAGTGAGTTAATTGGAAGGGAGGGAGAGCATGTTTAAGCTGAATGTAAATAAGTCAGATTTGGCCGGTCCGCAAACAAAATGCCAGCAGCTTGCTTTGAAGTGAATCTCTTGAACTATGTTAAATAAAACTCTTAAAGAAATATTTCTGTGGATTTTACTAAGCTGAGAAGGGCCAGATACAACAGGTGTCATGTAAATTTCGTTGTATGTGTATACTGCGTATACATATAGTCAGAGTTGATTTCCTTTAGGATCAACTGATTTGATCTCCTTGCAGTCCAAGGGACTTTCAAGAATCTTCTTCAGCACCACAATTCAAAAAAAAAAACCCACCTTCTTCTAGGCCCCAGGTTAGCTTCTAGATGGGCTTTAGCCATCATAGAATAGAATAAAAGAGTTGGAAGAGACTTTATAGGTCATCTAGTACAACCCCCTGCTTAAGCAGGAGACCCTACACTATTTCCGACAGATGGCTGTCCAGTCTCTTCTTGAAAGCCTCCATTGATGAAGCACCCACAACATCTGAAGGCAACTTCTGTTCCATTGGTTGATTGTTCTCTCTATCAGAAAATTTCTCCTTATTTCCAGGCTGAATCTCTCCTTGATCAGTTTCCATCCATCATTCCTTGTCTGGCCTTCGAGTGTTTTGGAAAACAGATTGACTCCATCTTCTCTGTGACAGCCCCTCATATATTGGAAGACTGCTATCATGTCTCCTCTGGTCCTTCTCTTCACTAGAGTAGCCATGCCCAGTTCCTGCCATCGTTCTTCATATGTATTAGCTTCCAGCCCCCTAATCCTCTTTGTTGCTCTTCTCTGCACTCTTCCTAGAGTCTCAGCATCTTTTTTATAGTGTGGTGACCCAAACTGGAAAATGCCGTATTGTAGGTACGATCTTAAGATAATAAGAACCCAGCTGAGGAACACCTTCAGCATTTTGTAAAAGAACACGGAGACATCATCAACCAGCAACATTTCGCCCCTGCAGTACTGCTATTCCATAATAATAGTCTAGACTCATTTTCACGGGCTTCTCTAGCTTCATGAATGTTCAGACTTAAATGCTGATCAAATGGTTCTCTACAGTTAAACGTAGAATTACAGGAATTATACCCAGTGAGAAAGCCAACAACCACAAATTAGCTATTTCTTCTTCTTCTCCGTTGGCACGAGAGACCTTTCCATAGAAAATTCTATTCCCAAGTTGTCGTGGGTATCTCAGGTTGTCAGAAGGTGACCAGCATGGAACTGAGTTTTATGTTGCAAAAATAAATAAATAAAATAAAATAAATTGTTCTTAGCGACTCCAACTGAGTGACAGAAGCGTTTTCAAGTCGGTCAGATTTGGCTGTCTGCGTTTGCCCGCCAGAACAAAAGACGTATTGTAGGATCTAATCGTTGCTAAAGTGGATTAAATGCCAAGCAGGGTTTCATTTGAGAGTGAATTCCTACCAGGGCTGACATTTTTTGCTTCTGATCAATATTTGAATGGAAAGGAAGCTGAAAATTACTTTGGTGCACTGAATTACTTTCTTTGTGCTCAGATGGAAACCCAGCTTTAGTCACTCGCTGTAAACGTTGGTGATTTTTTCTCAGCAACGCAACATTAATAGCGAAGCATCGTTTGGGGGGGGGATGCCACAATGAACACTGTATAATTTCTCTCTCTTAATGTTGCACCCAGTTACACAATGCGTGGACAACACTTGGCGAAGCAATCCAGCCAGCGAATGGCAGCGAGGTTTTTTTTAAAGGCTTTATTTAGAAAGCAATGTAACAGGTTACTATGGTTTCTCAAGCCCCCCTTTCATTTGCGACATTTCTGAATAAATGTTAACCGTGATTTATTTATATTTTTTTCAAAAAAATATAATCCTATTGCAATACAGCAAAAAGATTCACCGCGTTTCGAGCTATGTAATAGGGTTTTTTTTCCTCTCTCTCTCTCTCTCTCTCTCTCTTTATTTTTAAGGTTACTCCTGCCCTGGGGCTTTATAAAATTAATATAACAGAGTCATATCTGATCAAGGAATTGCCTTTAAAAAAGATTGAAATATTTAACTTTTTTTATTTAACTTTTTTTAATAGAAAAAATATAATATAATATTATGAAATATAATATCACTTGAAATAACTGTAAGTAATAACTGAGCTTAACAAGGGTCTTGCTGTTTTATTACTTCGGGATGAATGAAATATCTGCCTTGAAGATGATTTGGTGAAGGAATTATACAGCATAACAGAGTTGGAGGGTACCTTGGAGGTCATCTAGTCCAGCCCCCTGCTCAAGCAGGAGACCCTATACCAAGGGTAGGCAACCTTGGCTCTTTTTTGACTCATAGACTTCAACTCCCAGAATTCCTGAGCCAGCATGGCTCAGCTTGGAAATCTCTCCCTTTCCCCTCAGCATGGCTGGCTCAGGAATTCTGGGAGTTGAAGTCCACGAGACATAAAAGATCCAAGGTTGCCAACCCCTGCCCTAGACCATTCCAGACAGGTGATTGTCCAGTCTCTTTTGGAAAGCCTCCAGTGATGGAGCATCCACAACTTCTGGAGGCAACTTCTATTCCACTGGTTAATTGTCCTCACTGCTAGTAGATTTCTCCTTAATTCCAGGTTGCTTCTCTCCTTGATTAGTTTCCATCCATTGTTTCTTGTCTTGCCTTCTAGTACAGCGATGGTGAACCTTTTAGAGACCAAGTGCCCAAACTGCAACCCCAAACCCACTTATGTATCGTCGGATGTCGGATGGGTGTGGCCCATTGGGTGGGCATGGCTGCGGTGGTAACAGCAGACTGGGGTGGGACTAAAAAGTTCAATCAGTCAATTCCAACTTTGCGAGATCTTTTTGTTTCCCGCGAGAAGTTGAAATGGACTGATTGATTGAACCTATTTTTTTTTGTACAAGGCGGCGGAGGCCTAAAGTGAAAAGGTTTTATAAAACCCAGCTGAAGGCCTAGGACTGGGGTGACAGCGCACCTGCCCACAGAGAGGGCTCTGAGTGCCGCCTCTGGCACCCATGCCGTAGGTTCTCCACCACTGTTCTAGTACTTTGGAAAACAAGTTGACCTCCTCTTTGTGGCAGATCCTCAAAAATTGGAAGACTGCTATCATGTCTCCCGTAGTCCTTCTCTTCACTAGAGTATCCATTCCCAATTCCTGCAACCGTTCTTCATATGTTTTAGCCTCCAGCCCAATCGCCTTTGTTGCTCTTCTCTGCACTCTTTCTAGAGTCTCAACACCTTTTTTATGTTCTGGTGACCAAAACTGAATTCAATATTCCAAGTGTGGTCTTAGCAAGGCATTATGAAGCAGTAATATCACTTCTCGTAGTCTTGATTCTATCCCTTTGTTTTTGATTGTACTGTCTTCAACTGCAGTGCTCCTGTTATCCAACAGTGGAAACATGATCCCAGAACTTGGAGAATAGGTTGATAGATGTGGGAATCAATGGACATCTTATGCTGGCCAGAGGTTGCAGACCAACCCTCCTGGATGGGAGAGGGGGTGGTCAAGTGAGGAATCACCCTGTAAACACAAGAGGGCAAGATCTTATTTGTCGTTCCCGGATGAGAGCTGCCAGTCAGGGGAGATTCCTGTACTATAGGCAGAGAACAACAAAGTAGCTAGTTTGAACTTTGCATACATGAGTCTAATTGTTCATGCCTGATACCTCATGCTTTATTATTATTATTATTATTATTATTATTAATAATAATAATAATAATAATAATAATAATAATAATAATAATAATAATAAAACTTATATGCCACCCTTCTCCCAAGACTCAGGGCGGCTCACAACAACAATACAAGTATAAAAAAAACATAACATAAAATCAATTAAAATTACTAATTTACAGTATAAAAACTAAATAATTTATTTCACTCACACAACACACAATCACAGTCAAAGGCCCAGGGGCAGAGTGCAGCTCACATGCCCCAAGCCTGTCGGCATAGATGTGTCTTCAATCCTTTCCGGAAGGCTAGGAGGGAGGAAGCGGTACGAACCTCTGAGGGAAGCTGGTTCCAGAGGGCTGGGGCAGCAACGGAGAAGGCCCTTGCCCTAGGTCCCGCCAGATGACATTGTCTAACAGACGGGACCCGTAGGAGGCCAACCCTGTGCGCCCTAACTGGTCGCTGGGATTCATGAGGCAGAAGACGGTCCCGCAAGTATCCTGGCCCATTAGTTGAGTTCTCCCTGTAGTAAGAAGATTGTAGGAAAAAAAATATTGGGGAGAAGAATGGTATGGTCCTTGGCTGGTCAAGAAACAAATTCTGCTGGACTTAGTTCAGATTCCAGAGTAGGAAAATAGATATCATGTTTCCACCTATGAAAGAAAGGGTGAAGGAACTTGGACCATTAAGTCTGGAGAGCAGAAGATTGAAGAAGACATGACATCAGTCTTCTTCAAACGATTCCTTGGGAAAGAAGATCCGCAATGCTTTTCCCCCACCACAGAAAGGAGGACTAAGACCAATGGGTAGAAACTGAGGTTAGCTTATTTTGATTAGATATAAAGGAAAAAGTTTTGAGGCTGTATTAACAAGATCATATGAAGTGTTAGTACTGTTTTTTAAGGACTTGGCAAGGCCTCATCTGGAATGCTGCATCCAGTTTTGGTCATCACCATGTTAAAATGATGTTGAGACAATAGAAAGGGTGCAGAGAAGAGCAACAAAGATGATTAGGGGACTGGAGGCTAATATTTGAGGGGCTGCCCCTCAAGATCAACTTATTTTCCAAAGCAAGAAGCAACAGATGAAAACTAAACAAGGAAATAACCAACCTAGAACTAAGGAGAAACTTCCTGACAGTGAGAACAATGAACCAGTGGAACAGCTTGCCACCAGAAGTTGGGGATGCTCCATCACAGGAGTTTTTAAAGAAGAGATTGGACAGCCACTTGTCTGAAATGGCATAGGCTCTCCTGCTTGAGCAGGGGGCTGGACTAGATGACCTCCATGGTCCCTTCCAGCTCTGTTATTCTCTTCTGTTCTGATCTATACAACAGTGTACACTCTCTCTATGGAGGTTGTGAGTTCTTGAGAAGTTTTTAAGAAGAGGTTGGATAGCTATATCTTAAAGTTCATTTAATTGGCTTTTCTGTCCATTGCAAAAAGTTGGATTAGATGGTTCTTATGCTCCCTTCCAATTCTACCTTTCTATGCTACTGTGACTTAGGTGGCTGGATAGTCAAATATTAGTTATGAGATTCAATTTCTCAGCACTGAGATGGGATGCTCTGTGTCAGTATGAAAGGCCAGGTCCACCCATGAAGATCCAATTAAACTGATTCATTGCCGATCAGCCAACGCACAGGAGTCTTCTCAACTAACAGCGCCTGTTTAGAGTTAGATAAGAGTCCATGGAATTCAGAGGAAGTTGGATTTAGATCACTTGTGACTAAATAGGTATTCTAGGCTGATCCCTCTTTTCACTCCACCCCCCAGGTTCTGCCAGTCCTTCTCCTACACTCTGTTGGTCTGGGTGTCTGGCAGAAAATTTGGAGTTGGCTCCCACTCGGTTCCAGGTCACTCATAGAACATAGAACTATAGAGTTGGAAGAGACCTTGGAGGTTGAAATGGTTTAGGGTCTCCTGTTTGAGCAGGGGATTGGATTAGATGGTCTAGTCCAGAGGTAGGCAACCTTGGCTCTCCCAGAATTCCTGAGCCAGCCACGCTGAGGGGAAAGGGAGAGGTTTCCAAGCTGAGCCATGCTGGCTGAGGAATTCTGGGAGTTGAAGTCCAGGAGTCATAAAAGAGCCAAGATTGCCTACCCCTGGCCTAGTCCAACCTCCTGCTCAAGCAGGAGATGCTATAACATTTCAGACAAACGGTTGTCCAGTCTCCTCTAGTGATGGAGCATCCACAACAAGCCACAGCCTCTGAAGGAACCAGCTGTTCCACTGGTTAATTGTTCTCACTGTCGGGAAATTTCTCCTTAGTTCTAGGTTGCTTCTCGCCCATGGCTTCCATGCTTGAGTTGGCTTCCCAGCCACTAGCTGGTAAACCAGACACTCAAGGTAGGGCTGAAATTAATGAGATTTTCTGCAGCTGCCTGCCTCATCCTCCACCCACCTCTCCAAAGGATGTGAGAGTTTGTCCTTCACGAGTGGTGGGTTTATTGATGCCTGAAGGCTTCGGCTGCCAGCCAGTAGCAAGAGACCTTTCCATCTCCACCAGCGTCAACTTATTGAGTCTAAGTCTCTGTGACCACCCACTCAGTCGATGACTCTCCGATTAGAAATCCCATTGGGATTGCAGGCGCTGCGTACACCCCCACGTTTGGGAGGGCAAGCTCTGCCAAACACTTGGTGCTACTCTGAGCAAGATGCTGTTACCTTGGCAATTGTTACCGAGAGTTACAGGCAAAGGGAGGGAAGTGAGGTGGAGATAGAAAAAGGCACCATTGTAGACCTCAAGATGAAATATCAGGTTCTGAAAAATGAGTGAAATGGTGCTAAAAATGACTCGGCTCATTCAGTTTTGCACAAAAAACTGGGAACCTGATAGAATCGAATAAAGCCGGAAGGGATCTTGGAGGTCTTCTAGTCCAGCCCCCTGCTCAAGCAGGAGGACCTATACTGTCTCAGACAAGTGACTGTCCAGTCTCTTCTTAAAAACCTCCACTGATGGAGTGCCCACGATTGTGCAAGGCAAGCTTTGAATCTAGCCAATTCAAAGTCCCTGCCATGTCTAAGGACATTAAGTAGGGTTAAAAGATTCACAGCGGTATCCACCATCATTGATTCTGGCCATTGGGTTTCAGCTCATTGAAATATGGATAGTTACAGGCTACGTGCACTAAAGCAAATCTTAACCAAGTTGGAATCGTGGAGATGAAAATGACAGCTGAGGCCGTCAAACCAAGTGTCCTTCTCAACGCAGAAATACATGATGAGGTCCTTGGTGCTCTCTGAGCTTGGCGGTTTTCTTGCAGATGTTTCATTACCCAACTAGGTAACATTATCAGTGCAAGAAGGGAGTGGGGTTTGTGGAGGAGGAGGAGGAAGAGGAGGAGAAGAAGGAGGAGAAGGATGTTGTATCCTGAGCCTGCAAAAGCAGGCTCGGGATGTTGCATTGGTCCCGGGCATTCCATAAGCTGCCCGGGACCAGACAGAGCGGCGCCGGCCTTGTGCGCATGCGCAAGGCGCGAAAACGCTCTGTTCCTATTGGTTGACACTATCCGGGCTTCTGGCCATATAAAAAGGCCTACGTGCCTTTTGCTTTTGCTTGGTTGTTGTAGAAGGAGAATAAAGTGTTTGTTCAGCATCGCCATGTGTCTTCGTCATTCGCACGCGAACGAAGTATACTACACTGATGACGAAGGTGGGATCCTTTGCAAGCTGAAACAAAAGATTTAAGGACTTACCCTGGAAGTCCTGAAGAGGGGAAGACGGCATCTGAATCAGCATCCCAACCTGCCAGTACAGCATCATTGGAGGTTGAGCTCAGCTAAAGGACCCTTTCCCCAAACAGCAGCTTGCAGAGGAAGTGAGTGGTGAAGGTTGTAAAGTTTACGATGTCGAAGTTTGGCCGTTTGACTGATTTCGATGTCTCCCACCCAGAGAGATGGAATTCCTACATAGCACGGGTGGAGAACTACTTCTGAGTAAATCAGATTAGAGAAGATGGCCTGAAGGCAGCAAATCTTTTGTGTGCCTGTGGACAAGAAGCTTTTGACATCGCAGAAAATCTGGTGGCTCCTGCACCTCCGGAGTCAGTAACATACTGTATGCTGACTTGAAGAAAATGTTGAAGGAACATTTCCAGCCGAAGTTATCCATCATTGCTTGGAGGCACGCATTCGAGCAGAGAGACCAGAGGCCGGGTGAATCTGCTGCAGACTTTAGTGGATAAGGCAAGCAGCCAGACCTTGTGAGTTCAAGGTTCTGGAAGAGAGGCTGCCAGATCATTTTTTCTGTGGCTTAAGGAGCAGAGACTTACAACAAAAGATTTTTGCAAAAGAAGATGTCTCCTTCCAAGATGCGTTGCAAGAGGTGGCAGCTGAGGAAGCAGCAGGTGGGGTTGTGAAGGCCTTGCGCCTCGCCAGGAATCCTCCAGATGCAGCTACTGTCCATCAAGAGGACGCTCGAGAAGGATCAGAAGTGTATCCTGAAGAGGAGGTCAACAGACTTCACCAGACAGCTGAGAGGAGGCAGAAGGGACGTCCGGTCAAGGCTGCAGCATCTCTTCAATGCTTTAGGTGCGGAGGACGCCACAAGCGAACCGACTGCAGGTTTCACTCCACCATTTGCAGGGCATGTGGCAGGCAGGGCCACAATGCATCCATCTGTTTGGGTCGCCAGAAGGTTCAACCTCGAGAAGAATTGCTTCAGAAAGGTACCAGGGTCCCCAGCCAAAACAGGGTGGGTTTCTGCGCATCACACAGGAGCATTCTAAGAACAGGGACACACAAGCCCCTTAAGAAGAAACTTTCCATTAACATAAGGTTGCAAGGGGTTCCCTTACTGATGGAGTTGGACACAGGGTCCGCTCTTTCCATTATTTCAATTAATACCTTTAAAAGGATTTGCAGCAGTAGTGGCCTTCGAGTTAAACTCAGGCCATTGAATCTAATACTCACTGATTTTCAAAATTCTATGGTGTGTGTTAAGGTGGAGGCCACCCTTAGAGTAAAGTATAAGGGTTTTGAAGGTTCCCTAGGTGTGGTGGTTGTTGGGAGTGAACGTACGAGTTTTATTGGACTTGATTGGTTCAAGGCTCTGGGAATCCAGGCAACTGGGCTGCACAGCTTGCAAACGCTGGGCCTTGCAGAGGTTTTCAAAGAGTTTGCAGATGTGTTTAGTTCAGAGCTAGGATCCTACAAGGGGCCTCCCATTTCACTACGGTTAGACCCAACCATCACGCCCATCAGGGTTAAGCCTAGGAGGGTACCTTTTGCCCTCAAAGGTAAGATTGATGCTGAGCTGGACAAATTTCTCCAGCAGGGCATTCTAGAACCTGTGGATTCTAGTCCATGGGAAACCCCCATAGTAACGCCTCTAAAGGCTAATGTGGACATATGTATATGTGCAGACTATAAGTGCACACTGAATAAGGTGCTGCAACAACATGCTTATCCAGTGCCTGTGGTAAGTCACATTCTGGCCTCTCTCGGGGGGGGGAAGCGTATTTTTGCAAAGCTTGACCTGGCACAGGCCTATCAACAGCTACCTGTTGATGAGGCAGCTGCAGAGGACCAGACTATTGTAACTCACAGGGGGGCCTTCAAGATCAAGAGACTGCAATTTGGAGTAAATGTAGCCCCTGACATATTCCAAAGTGTCATGGAGAGCACACTTCGAGGTATTCCTGTAGTCTGTCCCTACTTTGATGGCGTCCTCATTGCTGGGGAGTCATCTCAAAATTTAGCAGAAAGATTAAGGGCTGTCTTGCTTCGTTTTCGAAAAGCAGACCTTAAACTAAAGAAGGATAAATGTAAGATAGGAGTCACTTCTATTGACTTCTTAGGATTCAGGATTGATGCTCAAGGCATTCACCCTGCTGAAACTAAATTGCAAGCTATCCAGCAGGCCCCAAGCCCTAAGTCTAAGAGTGACCTGCAAGCCTTCTTGGGGCTATTAAATTTTTACCATGCATTTCTCCTACATAAAGCTGCAGTGGCAGAGCCATTACACAGGCTCTTAGACAAGCAGGCTCCTTGGCAGTGGACTAAAGTCCATGACAAGAGCTTCAATGGGGTTAAGGCCTTGCTCACTTCTAATGCTGTTTTAGTGCATTTCAATGAGCAACTGCCTGTTTGCATTGCATGTGATGCATCTCCTTATGGGGTGGGAGCTATACTTAGCCATCTGAAGGCTGATGGGACACAGGTCCCTGTTGCCTATTACTCAAGGACTCTGTCTTCTGCAGAGCGAAATTACGCTCAAATTGACAGAGAAGCCTTGGCCATAGTGGCTGGCATTAAGAAATGTCATGATTTCTTATATGGCCACCATTTCACGGTCTATACTGACCATAAGCCTCTGCTGGATTTGTTTACCACTAACAAACAGACCCCACATATCATTTCTCCTCATATGCTGAGATGGTCCATTTTCCTGTCAGCATATGACTACACATTAGTTCACAAACCAGGAAAAGAAATGGGTCATGCAGATGGCCTGAACAGATTAACCCTGAACCAGTTAGAGCCAGATCCTGCTCCAGCCATTAATACTCTTTCCATCCAGGAGTTGCCTGAGTCTCCCCTCAATGCTAAGGATGTGGCTGCAGAAACTGCCACTGATCACACGCTTACATGCGTGCTGACATGGGTGTTGTCAGGATGGCCTGACAAGTGCCCAGATACTGAGTTCCAAAGCTTTTGGCACAAGAAGCATGAGTTTTCCACTTTCAAGGGTTGCCTGTTATGGGGTAGCAGGGTAGTGATCCCAGCCTCATTGAGGTCTAGAATCTTGATCTCTCTGCATGAGGGACATCCTGGTATAGTCAGGATGAAAGCGCTTGCGCGCAGCCATCTTTGGCAGCCTGGGCTCGATAAAGCCATCGAGGCCCAGGTGCACGGGTGCTAATTGTGCCAACAGTCACAGCCTGAAATGCCTCAGGCCCCAGTACATAGGTGGGAGGAAACTCAAACCCCATGGTCTAGGGTGCATATAGATTATGCTGGGGCATAATGCTTCCTGGTTGTTGTTGATAGCCATTCCAAGTGGCTGCAGGTTGTTCCTGTTTCCTCCACTACTACTGACAGGGCCATCCAGGTGTTGAGAGGAATTTTTGCATGACACGGTCTTCCAGATATTCTGGGTTCAGATAATGGCCCTCAATTTACCTCTTCTGAGTTCCAGGCTTTTCTTCAGGCCAACCTGATCCAGCATGCAACATCGGCTCCCTTCCATCCATCCTCCAATGGACTGGCAGAGAGAATGGTGCACAACACCAAAGATGCTCTCAAGAAACTGACTTACGGTAAGTGGCATCACAGGTTAGTAGATTTCCTTCTTGCACACTGCACCACGCCATGCACAGCCACAGGGAAGAGCCCTGCTGAGCTCCGCTGGGGTTGCCGCCTCATCACTAAACTGGACAGGCTGCACCCTGACCGGGTGGCTTCACACGTGTCATAACCACTGGCACCTAGGAGACTCCAGGTGGGCGATCCAGTTTGGGCAAGAAACTATGGTCCTGGACATCTCTGCATCACAGCTGTGGTCTGCAAGGTCTCGGGGCCGTTGTCATATGAAGTTGCCTTGGGTGACAGCCGCGCTCTTCGCAGACACATAGACCAACTGCGTTGGAGACTGGACTCTCACCCTTCCACTCCTGGCTCTGCTCTGGGGGGGGGAGGACCATAATATGCATTCTGGGTCACAGTTTCCCAGGCCTAACAGGCCCTCACTAGCTGCTACTGAGGCTGTTTGGGATTCATCCCAAGGTTCTGCAAGTGCTCCAAACAGGAATTCATTGGATAGGGGATCATCCCACACATCCATAATTACTCCAGACAGGGAATCACACCAGGGGTATCCACAGTATTCACATATGTCAGATAGTGCTCCAGACAGGGAGACTGACCAGGGGTATCCACACAAATCACAAGCAGCAAGAGAAAAGGAATTCCATCAAGGGGACTTGCACAATTCTGCAATTGCTCCCAAAAGGAAGTCACCAGCAAAGGGGGTTGCCATGGAGGCGACTCCTGACTCTGGCACCTCTGGCACATGCTTGGGGGCCACAGAGTACTGGGGCACTTCCACTACCCAGGCCTCTCCATCTCCTGGCCTTGGGCTCGAGGGACAGTGTTCCCAAGAGGGGTCCATTGTGGACTTGGGGACTTCCACCCCTCCAAGGTATGCTGGCTTAGACTTAGAGGGTCCAGCCAGCCAGCAGCTGGGTGGGTCAACTGGGTATTTGGGGCAGCAAAGTCCTGGTCTGCCTAGCCTGGTAGGTGAGCAGGTAGGCCAGGCACCCTCACCAGAGTCACCTGGGGATTTAGGGCAGCAATGTCCTGGCCTGCCTAGCCTGTTAGGCGAGCAGGCGGGCCAGGCAATCTCTCCGGGCCTTAGAAGGTCGCAGCGGGCCAAGTGCCCACCCAAACATCTGAGAGACTTTGTGAGGTTGCTGTCAAATCATGAGAGACCTGCTCATGAGGCCCCTGAATAACGGGAGTAACTCGTGGGTGGATTATTTTGTATTATTTTTCATTTTGGATACATTTATTTGTATTAATAAATACTGAAGGGGGTTTGCCTGAGTGCAGACTCAAGTATTCCACACTCTTTGCATTTGAATAATGCAACTGTATGCAACTCTTCCCAATGCATGACGTACATGTGTGTAGACGAAGTATGTTCCATCTAGAGGGGAGGGGTGTTATGTCCTGAGTCTGCAAAAGCAGGCTCTGGATGTTGCATTGGTCCTGGGCATTCCAAAAGTTGCCCGGGACCAGACAGAGCGGCGCCGCCCTTGTGTGCATGTGCAACACGCGAAAATGCTCTGTTCCGATTGGTTGACACTGTCCAGGCTTCTGGCTATATAAAAAGGCCTGCGTGCCTTTTGCTTTTGCTTGGTTGTTGTTGAAAGAGAATAAAGTGTTTGTTCAGCATCGCCATGTGTCTTCATCATTTGCACACGAATGAAGTATACAACAAAGGGAAACTTAGGATCTTTGCTGCTCTCTGAGTTTGGTTGCTTTCTTGCAGATGTTTCATTACCCAATTAGGTAACATCAGAAGTGATAGGAGAATAGGAGGGAGGAGGAGGAGGAGGAGGACAAGGAGGAGGATGAGATCGAGGATGAGGAAGAGGAGGAGGAGGAGGAGGAGGAGGAGAAGGACAAGGACGAGGACTGTGGGGTCCTTGGTGCTCTCTGAGCTTGGTTGTTTTCTTGCAGATATTTCATGACCCAACTAGGTAACATTATCAGTGCAAGAAGGGAGTGGGCTTTGTGGAGAGGAGGAGGAGGAAGAGGAGGAGGAGGAGAAGGGGAACTTGGGATCTTTGCTGCTCTCTGAGCTTGGTTGCTTTCTTGCAGATGTTTCATTACCCAAGTAGGTAACATCATCAATGCTTGAAGGGAGTGGGGTTTGCAGAGAGGAGGAGGAGAAGAAGAAGAAGAAGGAGGTGGAGAAGGAGGAGGAGGAAGACACTGGGATCCTTGGGTTTTGTTCTCTGTTTATATACCAGTGAGTTGCTCCCACCAATAATGGCAGGGCAAGCCATTTGTATATAAACAGAGAAAGCCCCACTCCCTTCTAGCACTGATGAGGTTACCTAGCTGGGCCATGAAACGTCTGCTAGAAAACAACCAAGCTCAGAGAGCATCAAGGATCCAACAGTTCTCCTCCTCCTCCTCCTCCTCTCCATTCCATAAAACCCCACTCC
This sequence comes from Bothrops alternatus, assembly GCA_034064705.1. Lineage (NCBI taxonomy): Eukaryota > Metazoa > Chordata > Lepidosauria > Squamata > Viperidae > Bothrops > Bothrops alternatus. Next base: position 274,675 of record JARGCV010000748.1, on the reverse strand, counting down.
CTTCTAGCACTGATGATGTTACCTAGTTGGGTCACGAAACATCTGCAAGAAAACAGCCAAAGTCAGAGACCACCAAGGACCCCACAGTTCTCCTCCTCCTCCCCTCCTCCTCCTCCTCTTCCTCCTCCTCCTCCCTTCAAACCCCACTCCCTTCTAGCACTGATGAGGTTACCTATTTGGGCCATGAAACATCTGCCAGAAAACAACCCAGCTCAGAGAGCACCAAGGGCTTTCATTTCAACCCAGAGCTACAAATGTTCTCCTTTATCTATTTCCAACTTGGGGGCAACACCAATGGAGCTGACCTCTTTCCCCTCCTTCAGTCTCATGTCAGTGACATGTGTGCCAGACTCCTCCGAAAGGAGCTCTTGCTGAGTTCCTCCTTTTAGGACACAGCTGATCATGTCTCCACAATCCACATCTTCTCTCCATAACTCAGCAACAACCAAAGAAGCTACTCCTAGACTTGCAACAATTCATTTAGTGGCTATCCAAAGTTATAATGGTATTGGAAAAAATAGGACTTAGTACTGTTTGTCACATGACTCTTGCAGGATCCTCATGGTCATGTGATTTTTAAAAAAATCAGATGCTGGGCAACTGGCATGTACTTATGACGGTTGCAGTGCCTCGGGGTCATGTGATCCCCTTCTGCGACCTTCTGGCAAGAAAACTCAATGGGAAAGCCAGATTCATTGAATAACTACCACGTTTCCCTGAAAGTAAGGCCTACACCAACAAGAAGCCCTAGCTTGACCTTTGAGGGTGGGCCTAATATAAGCCCCGCCTGAAAAATAAGCCCTACTTTTGGGGCGAGGCACATGCCTAAAAATCAAGCTGGGATGTGGGGTGGAGGTGTGGAGCTGCCTCACCCACCCCGCACCCATTTACCTCATAGCCAGGCCTCTCCTTGAGGGCCCACTTCTTCTGAGGCCTCTTCTGCTGCCAGGCCTGCATTTCTCAGTCATGGGGCTTTCCGGAAGGCCTCTGCAGCCAAGAACTGAGCTATGAATTCAATCCGTAGCTCGGTTCTGCAAGAGATCAGCAGCCGAGCACCAAGCTATAGATTGAACCCACAGCTCGGTACTCGGCTGCTTGGGCCTTCTGGAAAGGCCTGACTGCAAAATGCAGGCCTGAATGCAGCTGCAGAACTTTGGCCCCAGAAGAAGTGGACTGGTTGGGTGCGGCTGTTGGTGCCAGAGGTGAGGTAAGGCCTACCCCGAAAATAAGACTTGGTGCCTCTTTTGGAGGCAAACCCTCCCCCCCCAAAAAAACCCTAAGACCCGGTCTTATTTTCGGGGAAACACGGAATGTTCCCAACGTCGCAACTGCAGTGATTCACTGCCTAGCTGTGGCAAGAAGGGTGATAAAACGGAGCAAAACTCATTTAATGACTGTCTTGCTGAACAACAGTTGTAGCTGTAGGTCGAGAACTACCTGTACTATGAGAAACTGTGGAAGGATGGATGTCAAGGAAGCATTGTTCTTCTCCAAAGGAAGGCTGAACTTTCCAGAGCTTATGTATGTATGTATGTATGTATGTATGTATGTATGTATGTATGTATGTATGTATTTATTTATTTATTTATTTATTTATTTATTTATTTATTTATTTATTTATTTATTTATTTATTTATTTATTTATTTATTTATTATTTTATTTGACTTCTATGCCGCCCTATTCCGGAGAACTCAGGGCAGCTCACAACATAAATAGAAATCACCAGTTAAAATACATATATATAAAAAACCCTAATTTAAAAGAAAAAACAATCATCCAAACCAGACATACACACAGACATACACTGGCTAGGGGCAAGGTGTTAGCTGCCCCAGGCCTGCTGGCAGAGGTGTGTTTTAAGCAGTTTACGAAAGGCGGAGAGGGTCGGGGTGATACGGATCTCCGGGGGGAGTTGATTCCAGAGGGCCGGGGCCGCAACAGAGAAGGCTCTTCCCCTAGGCCCCGCCAGGCGACACTGTCTGGCTGACGGGACCTGGAGAAGGCCGACTCTGTGGGCCCTAACCGGCCGCTGGAATTCATGAGGCAGCAGACGGTCCCGTAAGTAACCTTTACAGGTTACAGGTCATCCTCAACGTACAACCACAATTGAATCATCGCCATTGTTAAGTTAGTGACGTGGTTGTTAAGCAAACCTGGCTTCCCTTTGACTTGGCTTGTAACAAGGTCACAAAAGGGGGTCATATGACCCCCCCGGGGATGCTGTGATCGTCCTAAATATGAGTCAGTTGCCAAGCGTCCGAATGTTGATCGTGTGACTGCGGGGGACACCGCAATGGTTGTAAATCTGAAAAGTGATCATAAATCACTTTTTTCAGTACTGTTATAACTTTGAACGGTCACTACACTTTTGTAGTTGCAGACTAGCGCTACCCATTTTTCCTGTCTTCTCAGAAGAAACCTTGTTAGTCTGTTGGGTTTTTTTTTCCCCAGCAAAACAGTCAAGAATCTTTCGGCATCATAGTGACTAAGGCATTCATTATAAGCAGTGATGAATCACAGCCTACTTTATCAGATGGATAGAATATTTTGTCCTAAGTGAGCAGAATAAATACATATATTGCCGTGCTTGGAGGTAGGGAAGCGAGTCAAAGGACAGGTCAGGAGAAAATAGAAAGTTGGAGGCCCAGACAAAGAAATGAAATTAAATGAAAGAGTGGACCAGCAGGACATTGTTCGATGAACACATGTAGGATGCTATTGTTGAAGGAAAAGTCTTCATCATGGTTCAGTCCAAGCCGGGAATAAACAACATGGTGACTGCATTAGAAAGAAGGTTGCAGTTTATTGAAGAGGAGAGCCTGTTGTTGTTGTTAGTTGCAAAGTCGTGTCCAACCCATCATGACCCCATGAACAATGTTCTTCCAGGCCTTCCTGTCCTCTACGATCTTCTGGAGTCCATTTGAGCTCACGCCTACTGCTTCAGTGACTCCATCCAGCCACCTCATTCTCTGTCGTCCCCTTCTTCTCTTGCCCTCCATCATTCCTAGCATCAGGCTCTTCTCCAGTGAGTCCTTCCTTCTCATTAGGGGGCCAAAGTATTTGAGTTTAAACTTCAGGATCTGGCCTTCTAAAGAGCAGTCGGGGTTGATCTCCTCTAGGACTGACCAGTTTGATCGCCTTGCAGTCCAAGGGACTCGCAGGAGTCTTCTCCAGCACCATAGTTCAAAGGCCTCAATTCTTTGGCACTCAGCCTTTCTTATGGTCCAACTTTCACAGCCATGCATTGCAACTGGAAAAACCACAGCCTTGACTATATGCAGTTTTGTTGATTTTAGTGTTGCTCCAATTCACATCCTCCAATGACCCTGACCTGGAGTAACCTCCCCAACACAAGACCCATCCCAAGCCTCTCTCTGATGACTCCTCACAAGACCCTCACTTGACACATCCACACCTGAAACTCTTATAAACAGAAGACCACCGACACAGACATCCCCTAAACTCCGCTGAAGAAGTTACCTAGCCTGGTAACGAAACGTTCAGAAACCAACCCACCAGCTCGGAGAATGAACCTCCACCCTCATCCTCCACCCGAGCTACAGATATTTGCCACTATTGCAGATTGGATGGGATCATAGTTCATACTTCCCAACCCAATAATGCCCAAGTGATGTAACTGGGTTGTCCTTCCAAACATAAGGTCTAGTTTTTCACACTTGCATTTCATACATTCTACATTGCAAAACATTTATGAATGTAGGCAATGAGGAGGCTGAGCTGGAAGGTGGGGATAAATGTGTCATCCATTTAGAGTCATTGCGCAGCCACAAGAGAGCCATGTCCAACTCCCCTGTGAATTCTGTCGACTCTTATTTAGCACCAATTTAGCTTTTACTGTTAGTTTACTGGACAGTATTTAATATTTATTTGTTATGTCTAGTTTAATGAAGAGAAGGGACAAGGGAGGACATGATAGCAGTGTTCCAATATCTCAGGGACTGCCCCAAAGAAGAGGGAGTCAAGCTGTTTTCCAAAGTGCCTGAGGGCAGGACAAGAAGAAACGGATGGAAACTAATCAAGGAGAGAAGCAACCTAGAACTTTGGAGAAACTTCCTGACAGTTAGAACAATTAACCAGTGGAACGACCTGCCTCCAGAAGCAGTGAATGCTCCAACACTGGAAGTTTTTAAGAAGAGACTGGACAGTCATCTGTCTGAAATGGTATAGGGTTTCCTGCCTGAGCAGGGGGTTGGACTAGATGACCTCCAAGGTCCCTTCCAACTTTATTGTTATTATTTATTATTATATGTAGGGGTGTGGGTCTATACATAGGTTGTATATAGTATGTTTTAGGTTTTTGTCATGTATGTGTTTCACTTTGAGAGCGGGCAACTAAATTTCATTTTTTGATGTGTGCCATTGTGTCCAGTAAAAAAATGACAATAAAGATTGTCTTGTCTTGTGTTGTCTTGCCTTGCCTTCTCTTCTCTTCTCTTCTCTTCTCTTCTCTTCTCTTCTCTTCTCTTCTCTTCTCCTCTCCTCTCCTCTCCTCTCCTCTCTTCTCTTCTCTTCTCTTCTCTTCTCTTCTCTTCTCTTCTCTTCTCTTCTCTTCTCTTCTCTTCTCTTCTCTTCTCTTCTCTTCTCTTCTCTTCTCTTCTCTTCTCTTCTCTTCTCTTCTCTTCTCTTCTCTTCTCTTCTCTTCTCTAGTTGCCCTAATTCTTATGTATAGGTCGCAATAATAAAATCTTCAGTGCTTTGAACAGGAATGTCATAGGGTCTCCTGATTGAGCAGGGGGTTAGACTAAAAGACCTCCAAGCTCCCTTCCAACACTGTTATTCTATTGTTGTTGTTATTGTGGTTGTTGTTGTTATTATTATTATTATTATTAATATTATTATTATTATTATTATTATTATTATTATTATTATTATTATTATTATTATTATTATTATTATTATTATTATTATTATTATTATTACTCTGAACATTCCTGGTGCTTTGCACCTGACACTGAAGCTGTGTTAATGCAAAGCTTTCAGCTCAGAAAGACCATGTCAATTCGTCCTCTATGCTTCTGCTGGCCTTCACACATGCAAGTTTAAAGGTCAGCCTGTAATTAATTTAGGCTGCTTGGGAATTCATTGTTTTTAATTAATCAATTAACAATGAATTTCCAAGCCAGGTGAATTAATTAAACAGATGGGGAACTTTGGGCCTGTTATATTCTTTCTACCCAATCTACCTGGCACTGCTGTTGTCGTGAAAATAGGACCTGGGCTGATTAGGCATATTGCCTTGAGTTGTACAAATAAAGTAAACAATACTTGAACAAATCACAGTGGTTGGGTACAAGAAATAAATACAAGTAGCAAAATGGTACAGCCGGGTTTCCAATACAGCCCTTTTACTAGCAAAGAGCACCTGGAGCCACATATGTGTGTGTTGGATATAAATTTGAGAAAAAAGAAGAAGGGAGGGAGGGAGGGAGAGATGGAGGAAAGGAGGAAAGAAAGGAAAGGAAGGAAAGAAGGAAGGAAGGAAGGAAGGAAGGTCAAGCTCCAAGGAAGGAAGGGAGGGAGGGAGGGGGGAGGGAGGCAGGGAAGGTCAAACTCCAGGGAAGGAAGGAAGGAAGAAAGGAACGGAGGGAGGGAGGAAAGAAGGAAGGAAGGAAGGAAGGAAGGTCAAACTTCAAAAAAGGAAGGGAGGGAGGGAGGAAGAAAGGAAGGAAGGAAGGAAGGTCAAAGTCCAAGGAAGGGAGGGAGGGAGGGAGGAAGAAAGGAAGGAAGGAAGGAAGGAAGGTCAAAGTCCAAGGAAGGGAGGGAGGGAGCGAGGGAGGAAGGGTCAAGCTCCAGGGAAGGAAGGGAGGGAGGGAGGGAGGGAGGGAGGCAGGGAAGGTCAAACTCCAGGGAAGGAAGGAAGGAAGAAAGGAACGGAGGGAGGGAGGAAAGAAGGAAGGAAGGAAGGAAGGAAGGAAGGTCAAACTTCAAAAAAGGAAGGGAGGAAGGAAGGAAGGAAGGAAGGGAGGGAGGGAGGAAGGAAGGAAGGAAGGTCAAACTCCAAGAAAGGAAGGGAGGGAGGGAGGAAGAAAGGAAGGAAGGAAGGAAGGAAGGTCAAAGTCCAAGGAAGGGAGGGAGGGAGCGAGGGAGGAATGGTCAAACTCCAGGGAAGGAAGGAAGGGAGGGAGGGAGGGAGGGAGGGGGAGGAAGGAAGGTCAAACTCCAAGGAAGGGAGGGAGGGAGGGAGGGAGGGAGGAAGGTCAAAGTCCAAGGAAGGGAGGGAGGGAGGGAGGGAGGTCAAAGTCCAAGGAAGGGAGGGAGGAAGGGAGAGAGTAAGGGAGGGAGCAACAGAGGAATGGTCAAACTCCAGGGAAGGAAGGGAGGGAGGGAGGGAGGGAGGGAGGAAGGAAGGAAGGCAGGAAGGGTCAAACTCCAAGGGAAGGAGGGAAGGAGGGAAGGTCAAACTCCAAGGAAGGAAAGAAGGGAGGAAGGAAGGAAGGAAGGAAGGTCAAACTTCAAAAAAGGAAGGGAGGAAGGAAGGAAGGAAGGAAGGAAGGGAGGGAGGGAGGAAGGAAGGAAGGAAGGTCAAACTCCAAGAAAGGAAGGGAGGGAGGGAGGAAGAAAGGAAGGAAGGAAGGAAGGAAGGTCAAAGTCCAAGGAAGGGAGGGAGGGAGCGAGGGAGGAATGGTCAAACTCCAGGGAAGGAAGGAAGGGAGGGAGGGAGGGAGGGAGGGGGAGGAAGGAAGGTCAAACTCCAAGGAAGGGAGGGAGGGAGGGAGGGAGGGAGGAAGGTCAAAGTCCAAGGAAGGGAGGGAGGGAGGGAGGGAGGTCAAAGTCCAAGGAAGGGAGGGAGGAAGGGAGAGAGTAAGGGAGGGAGCAACAGAGGAATGGTCAAACTCCAGGGAAGGAAGGAAGGGAGGGAGGGAGGGAGGGAGGGAGGGAGGAAGGAAGGCAGGAAGGGTCAAACTCCAAGGGAAGGAGGGAAGGAGGGAAGGTCAAACTCCAAGGAAGGAAAGAAGGGAGGAAGGAAGGAAGGAAGGAAGGAAGGAAGGAAGGAAGGAAGGAAGGGAGGAAGGAAGGAAGGAAGAACAGTCCCCCCCCCCGCTGTCTTCTTTCCAATACTATCTTGGTCTTCACTGACTGGCAGACAATAGGAAGGAAACAAGGAAAGAAAAACACAGAGGTCGGTCAATTCATTTCCCGGGCTGTCTACTGGCAATTATCACCCAAGCATCAAGACAACCATGGAGCACAAAGTCCTCCCTTTGTCCTTGTTAGGCTTGCCAGTGACCCAGCCGAACCACAATGTCCCCCCATAACAACCCTCCCGCTCCTCCTCGTCCTCCTCAGCCTCCCTGCTTGCAAACCAGGTCAGGCCAGCCCGTGTCCTCCTTCGCCTTCCGCCATCCACTCCCCTTCCCTTTGACAACTCCCCAATGAACGTCTCGGAGGAGCTCAATGCAGGGAGGGGAAGGAAACAGGAAGCCACACCAGGTCTTGACAACTGCTGAGAAGCCAGCAATGGTGCCGGGGTGTGGTCGTCCCTTCTTCCTTCCTTCCTTCCTTCCTTGGCAGCTCGGTCGGTCCACATTGTCTCCGGCTTCCTTCTCCATTCAGCCCAGCTCAAAAAAGCTCAGCGGGCGTTCGGGTTCAGAAAGGCTCCCACACTTTTGCAAACAGAGCAAGCTCTGTGCCTCCTGGCGTGTGGGTGTGTTTGTGGCCTCCTCCAAAGTTGCGTAATCTTGGGACAATGTCCTCAGACAATGGACGCTGTCCTGTCAGATCTCTTCTTTTTCCAAGAAAGGACAAACAGTCCTACCACGAAGCTCCACACTAAAATCAGAAGAAGAAATAATAGACCAACCCGTAGACTGGAAACCAGAGATCTTTTTGCTGGGTATTTTAAAACAGAAAATATAGTAAAGAAATACGGGACTTAGTTCTACATATAACAACGGCAGCAAGAATAGCATAGGTGAAAAATATACATTTGTGGTTAGAAAAAATATTGGATGAACAAGTGGATTTCAAACCTGAACTTTTTTTTATTAGGCATCATGCCTGAAAAGACTAATTAGCAGAAATTATATTTAATTCTACATATCACCACAGCAGCAAGAATAATTTTTGCACAATATTGGAAGAATGAAGCTTTGCCATCAGAGGAAGAAATAATCAGGAAGATTTTGGAATGTGCAGAGATGGACAGATTAACTATGAGGCTGAAAGACAAAGAAGATACAGACTATTATCAAATTTGGAATTTATTTTACACTTGGTTAGAGAAAAGAAGCAAGGATTAGGAATTGAATATGTATTAATTTAGCAAATTTCAGACAACTTGTTGATTGGAAAAAATTAACATATATGGGGGAAAAAATTAATAAAAAATATTGAAAAAAAAAAGAATAACATAGCCACCGTGCTGGAAAAATGAGAATATACCATCAGAGGAAGAAGTGATCAGGAAAATCCTGGACTGTGCGGAGATGGACAAATTAACAAAAGAGAGAAAAGAAAAGGAAGACACAGAGTACCATCTAACATGGAACAAGTGGTACGACTGGTCGGAGACTAGAAATAAGAGAGGAGAATAAATGTGGAAAGGTTAAAAGTGGAAAATGTGTGTATAATAACGTACAGTAATAACAATATGTATTATTCTTAGTATGAACTAGAGTATGAAGGAAAAAAAATGCAAATAAGAAACAACGGGGCAACAAGGACAAATATTCTAAAGAAGAATAAGGGGGGAAAATGTAAAAATGTAAAAAAAGGAGGAGTATACACTGTGTGTGTGTGTTATGTTTTGTTTTGTTTTGTTGGTTTAAAAAATAAAAAAAAATTAAAAATGAAGCTCCAGAGATGTCTTTGCCCCCCAGCTTTGTCCTCTAGGCTGTTCTTGCCCCCTTGAATCAACGGCTTCCATTGAAATTCTGAATAATACTCGGAGAAAGGATTTGCGGAAGCTCTTTTTGTTCTGCAACACCGGTTCCCACAATCTCTTTCCTTTTCGGCTTAGCACAGAAAAGACACCTTGGTGGGTCTCAGACTGGTTTCTCTTGCCATGTTTTTTGGAAAAGGGCAGATGATGTTGGTATTGTGACTCCCAGAATGCTCCATAAGAACATAAGAGGAGCCCTGCTGAATCAGGCCAAAGCCCATCGAGTCCAGCATTCTGTGTCACACAGTGGCCCACCAATTGTACATGGGGATCTTGAGCAGAAAGAGAAGGCAAAACCCTCCCTTTCCCTTGACCCCCAACAAATGGTACTCAAGGGAATCCTGCCTGCCTCAACCAACATAGAGGCGGCACATGGACATCCGTTTTAATAACCACCGATACACTTGGCATCCATGAATCTGTCTGACCCTGCCTTGAAGCTGTCAAGGCTGACAGCTGTCACGACCCCTTCAGGAAGTGAATTCCATCAACCAACGACCCTCTGGGTGAAGAAATATTTCCCTTTATTTGTCCTCACTGTACCCTTCTGAAGGCTCCAGTGGACACTTCTCTGTGGCTGAGGAATTCTGGGAGCTGCAGTCTTAAAAAATATGGAGGACCCCCCCAAGTTCAAATCACCATCTTCAAATCCAGGTTCAAATCAACTGAGAAGACAGGTTGAAATCAAACCTTTTTCAAATCCAAGGTCCTTTCCAACTCTATTGTTCTATGTTCTAAGTTCTTCAGTCAATCAGAATAGAGCTGGAAGGGACCTTGGAGGTCTTCTAGTCCAACCCCCTGGTTAAGCAGGAGAACCTATACCATCTCAGACAAGTGACTGTCCAGTCTCTTCTTAAAGACCTCCAGTGATGGAGCACTCACAACTTCTGGAGGCAAGTTATCCCAGTGGTTAACTGTCCTCCCTGTTAGGAAGTTTCTCCTTAATTCCAGGTTGCTTCTCTCCTTGGTCAGTTTCCATATGTTCTTTCTTGTCTTGCCTTCTGGTGCTTTGGAAAATAAATTGATCCCCTCTTCTTTGGGGATCCCCTCAAATACTGGAACACTGCTATCATGTCGCCCCTGTTTCTTCTTTTCTCTAGAATAGTCAACCCAAATCCTGCAACTTTTCTTTCTATCTTTTAGACTCCATGTCAAAGCAAGAACATCCATTTTAATCATCCTAGTTGATCTTCTCTGCACTTTTTCCAAAGAAATAATAACAACAACAACAACAACAATAATAATAATAATAATAATAATAATAATAATAATAATAATAATAATAATAGTAGTAGTAGTAGTAGTAGTAGTAGTAAAGTTGGAAGGTACCTTGGAGGTCATCTAGTCCAACCCCCTGCTCAGGCAGGAAACCCTATACCATTTCGGACAAATGGCTGTCCAGTCTCTTCTTAAGGACTTCCAGTGTTGGAGCATTCATCACTTCTGGAGGCAGGTTGTTCCACTGGTTAATTGCTCTCACTGTCTGGAAGTTTCTCCTTAATTCTAGCTTGCTTCTCTCCTTGATTAATTTCCATCCGTTGCTTCTTGTCTTGCCTTCAGGCGCTTTGGAGAAGAGCTTGACTCCCTCTTCTTTGGGGCAGCCCCTGAGATACTGGAAGACTGCTATTCTGTCCCCCTTCGTCTTTCTCTTCGTTAAACTGCAACCGTTCCTTATATGCTTTGGCCTCCAGTCCCCTGATCATCTTTGTTGCTCTTCTCTGCACTCTTTCTAGAGTCTCAGCATCTTTTTTATATCGTGGTGACCCAAACTGGATGCACCATTCCAAGTGTGGTCTTACTAAAGCTTTCTAAAACGGTACTAGAACTTCGTGTCATCTTGTTGCAAACACGTAGCAAGTTTACCATCCCAACCCCAACATTTTTGATCCCCTATTTTCCAGTTCAGGATGTCTTCTTCTGTGTGGCTGGATGTTCGTTTGTGTGTCCGGTAGATCAAACATTTTGATTTGTGTTCTTCCACTTTTTTTTTTTACAATGGTTTAGTCCAGCCGTATCACCAACCCTTCTGGGAACTGAATCAGTGTGCGTTATTTCTGCTCGAGGTCTGCTCGATCTTGTACCTCCAGTGGGGAGGAAAAATTATTAAGGTTATCTCTCTTGCAAAGTGCTTGATCAGTTTTGTTTCTTTTTTCTAAAAAAAAAAAAAAGCTGTTGAAATTATACTAGGTTTAAACCAGCTGGAAATGCCAAGGGGATTTCTTAGGCACTTCGCTGAAACATATCTTGTCCCCGACACGGAAGAAAGGGGAACAAAGATTGATTCAAATGACATGTTCTAGCAGATCAATCAAGTGAGAATTTACAAGAAAAGGAACAGATAAAGGGGGAAATAACAGATCGGAAGACCAAGATCTATTTGAATGATGCTTAAACTACCTATTTTGCACAAAGTTGGATTGATCCAATCTTGAAAGATAATGCTTTATTTAAAAAAACAAAACCTCACAATCCTCATATAAACTACCATGCAAGGTTAGAATATAGAACATACACAAATAGGGCTAGAAGGCACCTCAGAGATCTTCTAGTCTAACCACCCCACTCAAAACAGGAACCTTACAGCATCCCAGTCAGGGTTGTTGAAACCGTTGTGGTGTCATCGTCTCTCAGAAGGGATAGATAGATAGATAGATAGATAGATAGATAGATAGATAGATAGATAGATAGATAGATAGATAGATAGATAGATAGATAGATAGATGGACAGAGTAGGTAGGTAGATAGGGAGAGAGAGAGACGTAGGAAGATTGACACACAGACACACAGACACACACACAGACACACACACAGACACACACATATATACGTTTTCTGAGATTTTCGTGGGTGTTTGTATGTAGGTCTTTGGTTATTCGGGTTTTCTCCTGGGTAAAATTGGAAGTGTCATGTACAATACCACAATCAAGGAACTACCAACTCAGACAAAGAATCAAACAGTAAACAACAACCTAATCAAGGAAACACCAAGACCATTTTCCCACCATCATTGACAGGGAAGGCCACTGTATATAAAAAGAAAGCAAACCTCGCTCCCTTCTAGCAATGATGATGTTACCTGGTTGGGTAATAAAATGTCTGCAAAACCAAGCTCAGAAAACACTAAGGATCCCACAATTGTCTTCTCCCTTTCCTCCTCCTCCTCCTCCTCCTCCTCCTCCTCCTCCTCCTCCTCCTCCTCCTCCTCTCTACAGACCCCACTCCCTTCTAGCACTGATGGGGTTACCTAGTTTGGGACATGAAACGTCTGCAATCAAACAACCAAGCTCAGAGAGCATCAAAGACTCCACTCTGTTCCTCTTCCTCCTCCTCCTCCTTCTCCCCCTCCTCTCCACAAACCCCACTCCCTTCTAGCATTGATGATGTTACCTAGTTGGGTAATGCGACATCTGCAAGAAAACAAGCAAGCTCAGAAAGCAGCAAGAACCCCGCAAAGCTGAAGATAAATGCCAAATGATAACACTGGAGAAACAGTGGAAAAAATGTTCCAATGAAAGTGTTCTCCAGTTTAAGCCAACATGGACCTGGATCGTCCTGGAGAAGAATCCCTCAATGCCAGAAGAATTAGAGCAGGGGTCTTCAGACTTGGCCCTTTTATGACTGGTGGACTTCAACTCCCAGCGTTGCTGGCTGAGGAATTCTGGGAGTTGAAGTCCAGCAGTCATAAAAGGGCCAAGTTTGAAGACCCGTGAATTAGAGTGTGAGCTGCTTCAAGGCAAAAACTTGTCCTATAACACAAGAGTAAAATTCTCCTGCTTGAGCAGGGGGCTGGACTAGAAGACCTCCAAGGTCCCTTTTGGCTGTATTCTATTCTATATCACAGCAGGTCTCCAAAACCAACAATGACCACTAGACGGTGACAGATGTAGCTCTTTGGTGTCATCCAGTCGTCCAAATTTTTACAACCCAGTTGTGGGAAGTCAGCCCCCCCCCCAGAGAAGGAAATATTAAAAGGGCAGAATATTATATTTCCTCAAAGGAACTTAAAGAGGCAGAAAAGTGTGCCCAGTTTTCTTAATAGCCCCAAGTCTCCCTCCCCCAAGCAGAAATCATCTCTGTAGAAATGCAGATGTAATAATCCATTCAGGAAGGTTGGAGGCCTCCAGCTAGAAGCTTAGGAAGACCAAGACACCTAAAATCTACATACCCCACCCAAACTCTAAGATAGGACATAATAGGATTAACCCATAGATACCAAAGGGACACAGGTCAAAATACATGACACAGGAAATACAAAGCCTCAAACAGGAACAGGAAACGACTCCAAACAAAAGCCCCAGAGGGTATAAAAACTCACTCCCTACATGTGCTCACTCTTTTTTTCTTCCAGAGCCATATTTCCGTCTAGCTTCAATAAACTACAACCTTCTTTCTAAAGCAGTCACCATGTTGTTTATAATAATAATAAAAATGATGATAAAGTTGGAAGGGACCTTGGAGGTCATCTAGTCCAACCCCCTGCTCAGGCAGGAAACCCTATACCATTTTGGACAAATGGCTGTCCAGTTTCTTCTTAAAAACTTCCAGTGTTGGCACATTCACCGCTTCTGGAGGCAGGTGGTTCCACTCCTTAGTTCTAGGTTGCTTCTCTCTTTGGTTAGTTTCCACCCATTGCTTCTTGTCCTGCCTTCAGGTGCCTTGGAAAATAGCTTGACTCCCTCTTCTTTGTGGCAGCCCCTGAGATATTGGAACACTGTTATCATGTCCCCCCTCGTCCTTCTCTTCATTAAACTAGACATACCCAATTCTAGCAACCGTTCCTTATATGTTTTAGCCCCCAGTCCCCTAATAATCTTTGTTGCTCTTCTCTGCACTCTTTCTGGAGTCTCAACATCTTTTTTACATCGTGGTGACCAAAACTGGATGCAGTATTCCAAGTGTGGCCTTACCAAGGCCTTGTGGTATTAACACTTCACCTGATCTTGATTCTATCCTTCTGTTAATGCAGCCTAGCACTGTGTTGGCTTTTTTGGCAGCTGCAACACACGACTGGCTCCTATTTAAGTGATTGTCCACTAGGACTCCTAGATCCCTCTCACAGTTACTACTATTGAGCAAGGTATCCCTGTATTATACCTGTACATTTGGTTTTTCTTGCCTAAATGTAGAACCTTCCTTTTTTCACCATTGAATTTCATTTTGTTAGATAGTGCCCAGTGTTCAAGTCTGTCCAGATCCTACTGTATCCTAAGCCTGTCTTCTGGAGTGTTGGCTATTCCTGCCAGCTTGGTGTCATCTGCAGATTGGATGAGTTCCCCATCTATCCCCTCATCCAGATTGTTGATGAAGATGTTGAAGAGCACTGGGCCCAGAACAGAGCCCTGGGGCACCCCACTACACACTTCCCTCCATGTAGATGTGGTTCCATTGAGGACCCCATGCTGAGTACGGCCGGTCAGCCAGCTACGGATCCATCTGGTGGTGATGCTGTCTAACCCACATTTTTCTATCTTCTCAAGTAGTAGGTTGTGGTCTACTTTGTCAAATGCCTGACTGAAGTCCAAGTAAATTATATCCACAGCATTCCTCTGGTCCACTAATTTTGTCACTTGGTCAAAGAATGCAATAAGATTTGTCTGGCATGATCTGTTTTTGACAAACCCGTGTTGGCTTTTAGTAATGACTTTGTTTGCCTGTAGGTGTTCATTGATTCGTTGTTTGATTATCTTTCCCAGAATCTTCTCAGGTATTGAGGTCAGGCTGATAGGTCTGTAATTTCCTGGGTCTTTTTTTCCCCCTTTTTTGAAGATGGGA
>JARGCV010000748.1:205000-255000 GCA_034064705.1 Bothrops alternatus | reverse complement strand
TATCTGAATCTCTGATCAGAGGACCGGCATCTCAATTATTTCTTTATTTAAAGATTGCCATCAAACCAACCCCTTCAGAAGAAGAAAAACCAAGACAATTTTTATAAACATTTAAGGTCCTTGAAGAATTTCTTCTGTCGGAACCATGACAGTTAATGTATTTCTAATTTCAGTTCTTTGGTCAATTTTGTCCCCCTTAAAAATCATACACCCAATGCTTATATTTTGCCTTCCTGTACGGTACAGTAGAATAGGACAATTCTCCATGGCCAATTCCCCCCAGCCAATTCACCACAATCATCTCACCATGATCAAAAAGCCAACACAGTGCTAGGCTGAATCAACAGAGGGGTAGAATCAAGATCACGTGAAGGGTTAATACCACTTTACAAGGCCTTGGTAAGGCCACACTTGGAATACTGCATCCAGTTTTGGTCACCACGATGTAAAAAAGATGTTGAGACTCTAGAAAGAGTGCAGAGAAGAGCAACAAAGATGATCAGGGAACTGGAGCCTAAAACATATGACGAACGGTTGCTGGAATTGGGTATGTCTAGTTTAATGAAGAGAAGGACGAGGGGGGACATCATAGCTGTGTTCCAATATCTCAGGGGCTGCCCCAAAGAAGAGGGAGTCAGGCTATTCTCCAAAGCCCCTGAAGGCAGGACAAGAAGCAACGGATGGAAACTCATCAAGGAGAGAAGCAACCTAGAATTAAAGAGAAACTTCCTGACAGTTAGAACAATTAACCAGTGGAACAACCTGCCTCCAGAAGCGGTGAATGCTCCAACACTGGAAGTTTTTAAGAAGAGACTGGACAGTCATTTGTCTGAAATGGTATAGGGTTTCCTGCCTGAGCAGGGAGTTGGACTAGATGATCTCCAAGGTCCCTTCCAATATTATTATTGTTGTTGATGTTGCCATCATCTTCTTCTTCTTCTTCTTCTTCTTCTTCTTCTTCTTCTTCTTCTTCTTCTTCTTCTTCTTCTTCTTCTTCTTCTTCTTCTTCTTCTTCTTCTTCTTCTTCTTCTTCTTCTTCTTCTTCTTCTTCTTCTTCTTCTTCTTCTTCTTCTTCTTTTTGGCACGGTCTGTTGCTTCTTGTCCTGCCTTCAGGTGCTTTGGAGAATGGCTTGGCTGCCTCTTCTTTGTGGCAGCCCCTGAGATATTGGAACACGGCTATCCTGTCCCCCCTCGTCCTTCTCTTCATTAAACTAGACATACCCAATTCTAGCAACCGTTCCTTATATGTTTTAGCCCCCAGTCCCCTAATCATCTTTGTTGCTCTTCTCTGCACTCTTTCTAGAGTCTCAACATCTTTTTTACATCGTGGTGACCAAAACTGGATGCAGGATTCCAAGTGGGGCCTTACCAAGGTGTTGTAAAGTGATTTAATACAGCTTAGGATTGCATTGACTTTTTTGGCTGCTGCTGCACACGGCTGGCTCATATTTAAGTGACTGTCTACTAGGACACCAAGATCCCGCTCCCAGTTACTGGCATTAAGCCACGTTTCACCCAGTCCATACCTATATAGTTGGTTTTCTGAAAGAAAACAAGTTACATTTTCCCCTTTTCTTCTTGAGTTTCTTCAATTCCCCACCGTGATGCAAGACTTGGGAAGAACAAAATAATGACCGAATCCATAGAATAATATTATCACAGCTGGGTAGAGATGGATCCATATTTTGCTACTGCTAATTATGATTTTAAAAGACTCCTCAGGTAACAGGCTGAGAGCAGAATCAATTCAGGGAGAGAGAAGCAAAGTGTAAGCCAAGTTTGGACACTCGTCATCTAGGATGCTTTAATAGAAAGAAGATCCTCTGCATGAAACAGGGTCACCTAGGTGGATCTATGAGACTTGTCTTCTCCATTGCTGGGCCTGCCCTATGGAACAGCCTCTCCTCCTTGGGATCCAGAAGGCCTGTGTCAACATCCCCTTGAGAATCCAAATAAATGACCAGGTTCATTCTGTTTCCGAAAATATTACTGTTTATTGAATATATGGCAGTGATGGCGAACCTTTTAGAGACCGAGTGCCCAAAAACTGGCCCTGCCCCCACTCTGTCCCTGCTCCGCCCCTGCTCCGCCCCCATCCCCCACCCCGTCTGCCTGCAGGGCCACTCACCACCTCCAGGGCCCGCCGCAGATCACCCAGTCAGCCCAGCTGCACTATGGCGGTCACACCCTCTGCCCGTGCCCTGCAGCATCAATTGTGCACGATGGGGTGTGAGGGCAGAGTCTTGTTTATGCTGCCTGGCTGCCATGTCCTTGGCTGAGCTGCTCCATGTGGGCCACACTCAGGGGCGACTCTCCTTCAGGAGGCTGCTGGAGAGGAGGGGGTCGTGGGGGGAGGTGAGGCTGGGGCAACAGCACATGTGCCCACAGAGAGGTTTCCGAGTGCCACCTCTGGCACCCGTGCCAAACATTCGCCACCACGGATATATGGCATGGTACTGTTGAAGCATAGAATTAAACAATAGTCCCTTCGCCCGAATCCCTGCCATCTCACTTAGCCCCTGTAAACAATTTCACTTTGATAAGGGAACCGTCTGCTTCTCTTCCACACCTGCTGCAGTGTCCTTGGAAAGATGTCAGGCTCTCATGGTCTTCACTGGAATCAAAAGGCTTTCATTTTTCCATCTAAACACTTCTAAGGCAACACCTCCCTCCTCTAATTCTCAGGGCAAGTCGAAATGGAGAGGCACGTAGCTGCCAAACTTTGATTCTTGACCACCTGATTCTCTTGGCCATCCAGAAGATCATGAAGACCCAGCTGATGTCCAACAGGTTAGGACCAAACTTATCATCTGGAATCCTCTATGAGCCTCATCCTAACATATGTCTTTGTTACCTTAGTTGTGGTTATTTTTAACTTTCTTTTTGCTCTTATAAGGGTTTTATATCGATGTCTGGAGTCCTGTGCTTAAGATGGGTAACTGAATGAATGAATGAATGAATGAAATGAAATGATAGAGTTGGAAAGGACCTTGGAGGTCTTCTAGTCCAACCCACTGCTCAGGCAGGAAGCTCTATACCATTTCAGACAAGTGGCTGCCCAGTCTCTTCTTAAAACTTTGGAGCATTCACATTTGTTCTGTCAGGAAATTTCTCCATAGCAGTGCTCCCATATTTGAGGGGCTGCCACAAAGAAGAAGCAACAGATGGAAACTAATCAGGGAGAGAAGCAACTTGGAATTAAGGAGAAACTTCCTAACAGTGAGGACAATTAACCAGTGGAACAGCTTGCCTCCAGAAATTGTGGGTGGAGACTGGAGATCTACTTGTCTGAAATGGTATAGGGTCTCATGCTTGAGCAGGGGGCTGGACTAGAAGACCTCCAAGGTCCCTTCCAGCTCTATTCTATTCCAATTTACTCTCAGGGACATTCCGTATCTAGCAGAGGACTAACCCTAGGATCGCAGAATTGATTATTATTTTTGTTTGGGGAAAACGGAGTCTACCTAAACAATCTCTTTTCTGATTCACTTATGAGGTCCTGTTTTAAAATTAGCCATGCAGTTTTGCATGCAATCCATCATCTGGGTTATGTTTTTTAATTCTTTCCCTCCTGGCTTCTTTGTTGGATAATTGGGAATTACAGTGTCTGAAATATTGACTGAAGCATTTTGAGTTATTACACTAGGCTTATCATGACATTCACTCGGTCTGGTTTTACTACCTTGCACTGCCCTTTCGGTGAGGGTGGGTGTATATCTCTATATATTAGCAGATGCTGATGAATACCATCCATTGCTGAAAGATGGCTGTGTTCTCTACGAATTGGCTCAATTGCAAATGTTAGATTTTCCCAACTAGCTTGCCTATTTAGTTCCACAGCCATCTGAATTCACCTTCACTATCTGGAGACTCTTCTGTGAACGAGGAATACAAGATTCATCATCCACAGCTTGGACCTTCCAGTAGTCCTCAACTTATGACCACAATTGAGCAAGATTCAAAGATTCCATGAATCTAAGATTCTAAGTTTCTAAGGTTCTAAGATTCCATAAATCTAAGATTCTAAAATTTTGTGAATCTAAGATTCAAAGATTCCATGAATCTAAGATTCTAAGGTTCTAAGATTTTAAGATTCCATGAACCTAAGATTCTTCCATGAATCTAAGATTCTTTCATGAATCTAAGATTTTTCCATGAATCTAAGATTTTTCCATGAATCTAAGATTCTTCCATGAATCTAAGATTTTTCCATGAATCTAAGATTCTTCCATGAATCTAAGATTCTTCCATGAATCTAGATTCAAAGAGTCAATGAATCTAAGAGTCAAAGATTCCATGAATCTGAGATTCAAAGATTCCATGAATCTAAGATTCTTCCATGAATCTAAGATTCAAAGAGTCCATGAATCTAAGAGTCAAAGATTCCATGAATCTAAGATTCAAAGATTCCATGAATCTAAGATTCAAAGATTCCATGAATCTAAGATTCAAAGATTCCATGAATCTAAGATTCAAAGATTCCATGAATTTAAGATTCAAAGAATCCATGAATCTAAGATTCTAAGTTTCTAAGGTTCTAAGATTCCATAAATCTAAGATTCTAAAATTTTGTGAATCTAAGATTCAAAGATTCCATGAATCTAAGATTCTAAGGTTCTAAGATTTTAAGATTCCATGAACCTAAGATTCTTCCATGAATCTAAGATTCTTCCATGAATCTAAGATTTTTCCATGAATCTAAGATTCTTCCATGAATCTAAGATTCTTCCATGAATCTAAGATTTTTCCAGGAATCTAAGATTTTTCCATGAATCTAAGATTCTTCCATGAATCTAAGATTCTTCCATGAATCTAAGATTCAAAGAGTCAATGAATCTAAGAGTCAAAGATTCCATGAATCTGAGATTCAAAGATTCCATGAATCTAAGATTCTTCCATGAATCTAAGATTCAAAGAGTCCATGAATCTAAGAGTCAAAGATTCCATGAATCTAAGATTCAAAGATTCCATGAATCTAAGATTCAAAGATTCCATGAATTTAAGATTCAAAGAATCCATGAATCTAAGATTCAAAGATTCCATGAATCTAAGATTCTAAGATTCTATGTATCTAAGAGTCTAAGGGCTGAAAATAAAAGAGGCAACTCGTGACTTTTACCTGGAGAAGATTGGACTATTGAGACATCTTCTGGCCATCGTCCAGGGTCCCCTTCTTGATTTACAACTTTGCCATTAACGAGTCAGAAGCTTCAGGAAAGGAAGGCTTTTTGGAGCCTTCTGCCTTCCTGCGTCTGCCTGCCTGCAGGCACGATGCTATAAATGAAGTGAGCATATGTCAATGAGAGAAAAAAATGGCTATTGATTCGAAGATAATAGGTAACGTGCAACCTGAGCAGTGAAGCAGAAAATAGAATGTTACACCCTTACCTCGGACTTTTTGGAATCCACGGGCTCGTGGCTGGAGAGATGTTCCTCAGAGATATAGATCAAGGAAAAGGAATCTGGAGGACATGAGCTGCAAAGGAAGATCAAGTGGCAAATAAACCACAGTATCCACTGCATCAAAGGTGGTTTTTTAAGATGTCCCAAGATAATGTTGCCAAACCCAATCTGGGTTGTTCACTGGGACCAGCTTTTGGACTTGTGCTGGAGCCAATCCAGAGGGAAATTCTCTCTAGCAGACACTCTTTCTTTCTGCTAGAGAGAAGTTCCCTGGCGTGAGTCTGAAAGTTGAGAAGTGAAAACCCTCTAATCCCGGTGACCGGCCCAGATTGGATCTTGCAGAACTGAAGAAGCTTCTTGGGTGAGAAGCAAAAGGACTTAAAAAAAAACAAAAAACAAAGGAAGCCCAACTGTCTTTTTGAAAAAGCAACTTTGGGATAACCGTGACCTGGATGACTCTATAATCAGTATCCTGTAGTTAAATCAGTGTGTTCTGGAATCAGATTGATGTGCTGTACTTGAGGGGAATATGAAATTAAATATGGGATTAAACTAACCAGGGAAATCAGAACTGTGCAGGCAACTTTTATCTGTGACAATCTATGAAGTCAAAAGTCTGACCTGAAGAACCAAGGTGGGAAAAGAATGAAGCCTTTTGAAAGCTAACCTTCAGTCCTTCATAAAAAGAAAAAAGAATTGCTTTCTAATAAATGAAGATCATTTATTTATTTATTTATTTATTTATTTATTTATTTATTTATTTATTTATTTATTTATTTATTTATTTATTTATTTATTTATTTATTTATTTATTTATTTATTTATTTAATAAACTTATATGCCGCCCTTCTCCCAAGACTCAGGGCGGCTCACAACAAGAATATAAGTATAACAAACATAACATAATAAATTAAAAATACAAATTTACAATATACAACTAGATAATTTATTCCACTCATACCACACACAGACACAGTCAAAGGCCCAGGGGCAGAGCACAGCTCACACGCCCCAAACCTGTCTGCATAAATGAGTTTTCAACGGTTTTCGGAAAGCTAGGAGGGAGGAAGCAGTACGAACCTCTGAGGGAAGCTGGTTCCAGAGGGCTGGGGCAGCAACAGAGAAGGCCCTTGCCCTAGGTCCCGCCAGACGACATTGTCTGACAGACGGGACCCCTAGGAGGCCAACCCTATGCGCCCTAACCGGTCGCTGGGATTCATGAGGGAGAAGACGGTCCCGCAAGTATCTTGGCCCATTGCTTCCTAACTCATTCCTAATTGCGTCCTAACAGAATTATTAACCAATGGAACAGAAGTTGCTTTCAGAAGTTGTGTGTGCTTCATCACTGGAGGTTTTAAGAAGAGAATGGATGGACGCTTGTGTGAAATGTTGTAGGGTCTCTTGCTGGAGCAGGGGGTTGGACTAGAACAAGGCTTTTCAACCAGTGGTACGGGTGCCACCAGTGGTACATTGGCACCTGGCAGGTGGTACGTGGCCATCCTAGAAAAGTGGTAGCAGGGGAGAGGAATGAGCTGAACCGGTGGCAGCACCGCACAAGCCTGAGTGAGAGATGGCTGAAGCTGCAGGGCTGTCAGGGCTCAGCGGAAGCACCAGGATCAGCGCCAGGCTCCAGCTGGACCTCGGCTCTGATCCTGATGCTTCTACTGAGCCCAGAAGAAGCACCGATCAGCTGGAATGTTGCAGCATCCCCAGGGTCTTGTGATTTACATTCAGATGCTTGGCCACTGATTCCTATTTATGACAGCCACAGTGTCCCAGGGTCATGTGAAGTGACCAAAACCTGCTGCAACCACCCAGCAGATGGAGGGGGGAATAAAAACCAAACACCCCCCACCCCACCCCCGCTGCCAATCCTCAACAGAAATGCTCACAACAGTGAAAACCTCGGACAGGAGGAAGAGCGTCGCCGGGTGGGCAGGCAGGTGTCTTGCTCGGCTGTGGCTTGGGGGGCACTTTTTTCAGTGCAATTGTAACTTCGAACAGTCACTAAGCAAACTGTTGTAAGTCGAGGACTACCTGTACTTCATCACCTTTTTCCTTTTTTTTTTTTTTGGTCATGAAGTTTTTGACACCTTGCTAGGCGACTGGTGGTACTCGGATATTGCCATATCCTAAAAGTGGTACGGTGGGTGAAAAGATTGAAAAGCCCTGGACTAGATGACCTCCAAGTTCCCTTCCCTTCCATTGATTGATTGATTGAAAACAGAACCTTGGCTAGAATCTCCATATCTGAGGAGACAGGATGCATTGGAGTCATAGAATAGAGCAGGGGTGTCAAAGTTGCAACTGTACACTTTTCCCAAAAGTTTTCCACAATTTTGGCCACTACTGTAATGGTCAGTTCCAAGAATAGGGAGCTGACCCAGAGGTCAGTCCCGAGAAAGGGAAATGGGATGGCTATTAGGGTGACACCAGAAAGCTAGAGGTGGGCACAATGTTAAGGTATAAAGCCTGCTTGAATGATTTGGGTGTTGCCACCTGGCTCAGCCGTCATACTTAATGACTGTTGTCCATTCGGTCCTTATTGCAATAAGTTGTTGAAATGTAAGTACTGAATGTGTGCGTGTCAAATTGAATTAAACCTCTGGATCCTAAAGTTGAGAATTTTCTTGTGTGTTGTCTCTTGTTTCTCTTTACCAAGTTTTTCCCCCTGACAATACTAATCTGGAAATCCAGGAAGAGCATTTATTTATTTTATTTATAATCAAATTTATATGCCGCCCTTCTCCTAGGACCCAGGGCGGCTTACAACAAATACAATAAAAATTTAAAAATTAATTGCATTCATACAAACACAATCAGCTCACAGTCGCTGATAGAGGGACCTTCCTAGGGCCCAGGGGCAGAGCACAGCTCATACGCCCCAAGCCTATCGGCATAGATGCGTCTTCAGCAATTTACGGAAAGCTAGGAGGGAGGAAGCAGTACGAACCTCTGAGGCAAGCTGGTTCCAGAGGGCTGGGGCAGCAACGGAGAAGGCCCTTGCCCTAGGCCCGCCAGATGGCATTGTCTGACAGACGGGACCCATAGGAGGCCAACCCTATATGCCCTAACCGGTCGCTGGGATTCATGAGGCAGAAGACGGTCCTGCAAGTATCCTGGTCCATTGCCATAAAGGGCAATGGACCTTAGTAAGAAGACAGACAAAGTATGGAGTGAGAATTTTTCTAGCAGCCATGAAAAAATGTATCACATATAGACTTCTGCAAACACCAAGTAATTAGTTAGACACTTCTTTTGTTTATACAGATTAAATTCATTTCTTTTTTTTATTTTCTAAGGTCAGTATCCATCTCCACTTCATGTGGCTTTTGTGGGTTTTCTAATTAAAAATATACTATTTTTAGAGAGAGATTTGATGTCCTTTTTGTGTCTTGAAAGTGGTAGTTTGGCAACACACAACAGATGGTCCAAACATTTGAAAATTACAGTATCTTACTGGGCTTAAACTCTGTACATGTGTGTGTGTGTGTGTATGTGTGTGTGTGTGTGTTTAATCCTTTCTTTTACATCCTGAAAGGGTGCCAGTATATTGCAAATCTCTTTGATGGGAGGCAAATAAAACCCAAAGGTGCTTTTTTTCAAATGGCAACTGAAGATATTTTACTTTTCATCCAAGGAGCTTCTTCAGTTCTACCTGAATGGTAGAGAAAGGAAGGATTTATATTCCTTGCACTCATCTGGTCATGAGTACTCTCTCTGAGAATCGTTGAGGCCACTTGTGGGGCTTATCTGTGCCCTCATGGTCATCTGAAGAGTGCAAATAGCAATAGCAATATCATTTAGACTTATATACTGCTTTACAGTGCTTTATATAGCCCTATTTAAACAGTTTACAGGCCCAGCGTGTTGCCCCGAACAATCTGGGTTTTCATTTTACTGACCTCGGAAGAATGGAAGGTTGAGTCAACTCTGAGCTGGTCAGGATCGAACTCCTGGTAGTGAGCAGAGTCAGTCTGTAATTCTGCATTTTAACCACTGTGTCACCACACTCCTTCCTTCCTTCCTTCCTTCCTTCCTTCCTTCCTTCCTTCCTTCCTTCCTTCCTTCCTTCCTTCCTTCCTTCCTTCCTTCCTTCCTTCCCAATAGCACATAGACTATTTCATACTGCTTTACAGCCCTCTTTAAGCAGTTTACAGAATCAGCATGCTGCCCCCAACTATCTGGGTGGGTCCTCATTTTACCAACCTCGGAAGGATGGAAAGCTGAATAAAGCTGAGGAAGGAAGGAAGGAAGGAAGGAAGGAAGGAAGGAAGGAAGGAAGGAAGGAAGGAAGGAAGGAAAAGGCAGTGTTTCAAATTTAGACTTACATTTAAGATCCAACTTGCAGACACAAAGGAAAAAGGCATTGTGCTAGAATGTCAAAAGCAGGAAGCCAACATGCTTTTGACAAAACTAAAGCCAGCGCAACACAACCAAACATTTCATATACCTATATTTTTTCCCAAGAAATGTAACACATATTCATGTAACCATTTGTCACTAAAGCACCTATTAATTAAATCCCAACGTGCTCTTTAATAATATGCTGGGGAGAAAGAAGTGAGGAACCAGTGCTCTTGCACACATACAAAAGCTGTCTAATTAAGCCTTAATTAAATACAATCCTCAATAGCTTAGCAGGGATTCTCTTCTGCTGAGGCGCAGGCCTGTTCCAGACGGTATAATGAAACGCTTAACCATGATTTACTAACACCGGAAATTTTTCCAGTGGTACCTCCCTCTGATGCTTCATAGGAGACCAAACAGAAAGGACTCAAATCGCTTGGATTCCCATCACAATGAAAAGAAATTAATGAGTGCTTGCTAGAGAATATAATTATAGAATAACAAAGGGCTGGGAGGAAGAGCCAAAAATAAAAATTCACACAAAGGATCAGGCAGAATCACCTGGGTTGCGAAGAGTCCTCTTTGGTTTGAAACTGAATTTTGGGACAATGTTCACCACTTTGAGATTGTCCTTCTAGACCAGGGCTCTCCAGCTTTGGCGATTTTAAGGCTTTTGGACCATGTCCCAGAATTCCTCAGCCTGCCATGATAGCTGGGGAATTCTGGGAGTTGAAGTCCACAAGTCTTCAAGTGACCAAGGTTGGAGGCCCTGGCTGAGGAATTCTGGGAGTTGAAGTCCACCAGTTTTCAAGTGACCAAGGTTGGAGGCCCTGGCTGAGGAATTCTGGGAGTTGGAGTCCACAAGTCTTCAAGTGACCAAGGTTGGAGGCCCTGGCTGAGGAATTCTGGGAATTGAAGTCCACAAGTCTTCAAGTGACCAAGGTTGGAGGCCCTGGCTGAGGAATTCTGGGAGTTGAAGTCCACCAGTTTTCAAGTGACCAAGGTTGGAGGCCCTGGCTGAGGAATTCTGGGAGTTGGAGTCCACAAGTCTTCAAGTGACCAAGGTTGGAGGTCCTGGCTGAGGAATTCTGGGAGTTGAAGTCCACAAGTCTTCAAGTGATCAGGGTTGGAGGACCCTAGTCTAGACAACATAACTGAGCATTGTTGGAATTGGAGAATGGAAGTCTTTGGAAAGGCTGTTTCTGAGCCTTTGGATCCCCAAAGCTGCCTTTGCATGCCAGTGGATTACAAAGCCCATAATTCCTTACAGAGGATCCTGGGAACAGTAGTACAGGTAGTCCTCAACTTGCCACCACATATTTAGTGACCATTCAAAGTTACAATGGCACTGAAAAAAGTAATTTACGGTCGTTTTTCACACTGCTGACCATTGGGGCACCCTGAGATCATGGTAGTCCCTTTTGGGACCTTCTGACAAGCGAAATCAATGGTGAAGCCAGATTCACTTAACTACTGTGTTACTAAATCACAGTTTGTTGGCAGGACACCAGGCTGGGGATGGACACGTGAGAAACATTTCCCATTAAAAATGCAACAGGTCCCTCTACTGTTGCTTTCCTTTAAGCATTTTCAGAAAAGATCTTTTTTATATCGATATATCTAATCTATCTGTCTATATGTACACAAGGAAGGAAGGAAGGAAGGAAGGAAGGAAGGAAGGAAGGAAGGAAGGAAGGAAGGAAGGAAGGAAGGAAGGAAGGAAGGAAGGAAGGAAGGAAGGAAGGAAATTTTCTAACTGTACCTAGAGGTTATTACAATACCACTTTGCAAGGCTTTGGTAACCATCCAGTTTTGGTCACCACTATGTAAATAAGATGTTGAAACTCTAGAAAAAGTACAGAGAAGAGCAACAAAGATGATTAGGGGACAGGAGGCTAAAACATATGAAGAATGGTTCCTGGATTTGGGTATCTCTAGTTTAATGAAGAGAAGGATGAGGGGGGACATGATAGCAGTCTTCCAATATCTCAGGGGCTGCCCCAAAGAAGAGGGAGTCAAGCTAGTCTCCAAAGTGCCTGAAGGCAGGACAAGAAGCAATGGATGGAAACTCATCAAGGAGAAAAGCAACCTAGAACTAAGGAGAAACTTCCTGACAGTCAGAACAATTAACCAGTGGAACAACCTGCCTCCAGAAGCGGTGAATGCTCCGACCCTGGAAGTTTTTAAGAAAAGACTAGACAGACATTTGTCTGAAATAGTATGGGGTCTCCTGTCTGAGCAGGGGGTCGGTCTAGGTGACTCCAAGGTCCCGTCCAACTTTATTATTATTATTAACAACTTGCCTCCAGAAGCTGTGAATGCTCCAACACTGGAAGTTTTTAAGAAGAGACTGGACAGCCATTTGTCTGAAATGGTGTAGGGTTTCCTGCCTGAGAAGGGAGTTGGACTAGATTATTATTATTATTATTATTATTATTATTATTATTATTATTATTATTATTATTATTATTATTATTATTATTATTATTATTATTTTACTGCAACAGAGGGAGTCAGAAGTCAATGCCTGTTTTATTTCTTTTTCTCTCCTCTTCCACGCTTCCACGCTTCCCCTACCTTTGTTCCCTATTGTTTGCTTTTGTGTTCTCTTATTTTATGTGACAATGAAATAAAAACTAAAATTTTGATGATGTGATCTACAGTTTGACGTGGGACCCTGCCCTCACCCTGAAGGGAGGATGTTAGGCCCCATTTATACAGTGAATCCAAGCAGACACCGTATCAGGCACAAATCCTATTTAGGATTGTCCACTGCTGGCAACAGATCACACTCCGATGTTTGTGAGAATGTGAGATCTGTGAGATTTCTGCACCAAGAGAAACAGGGCTGGGTGTGAGAAGAAGAAGTCCCTGCTGTGAAGTGGAGGGCAGTGGAACAAAGTCAGGCAGGGACGAACTGAAATCCCAACAAATCCGAAATCGAGGCTGGTGCAGAAGCATCGCCCCCAGAGAAAATGCCACAAAGTCACTTTTAGATGAAACATGATGATTTTGGAAAGCGGCAGAAGGAGACTGTGAAAAAGCTTCACATCTGTGAAATTTAGATGTTTACCCTCCATGGGGAAGCATTGATGGAGAAGATGGGGGTAGGTTTCTAGAGGTTTCTAAATAGGCTACAACAGAATCAAACAGAATAGAATAGAGGAATGAAGAGAGAATAGAATAGAATAGAATAGAATAGAATAGAATAGAATAGAATAGAATAGAATAGAATAGAATAGAATAGAATAGAATAGAATAGAGAAAAGGAATAGAATAGAATAGAATAGAATAGAATAGAATAGAATAGAATAGAATAGAATAGAATAATGGAATGAAGGAATAGAATAGAATAGAATAGAATAGAATAGAATAGAATAGGATAGGATAGGATAGGATAGGATAGGATAGGATAGGATAGGATAGGATAGGATAGGATAGGATAGGATAAAGAATAGAATAGAATAGAATAGAATAGAATAGAATAGAATAGAATAGAATAGAATAGAATAGAATAGAATAGGGTAGGGTAGGGTAGGGTAGGGTAGGGTAGGGTAGGGTAGGGTAGGGTAGGGTAGGATAGGATAGGATAGGATAGGATAGGATAGGATAAAGAATAGAATAGAATAGAATAGAATAGAATAGAATAGAATAGAATAGAATAGAATAGAATAGAATAGAATAGAATAGAATAGAAAATATGGAATGGAATAGAATAGAATAGAATAGAATAGAATAGAATAGAATAGAATAGAATAGAATAGAATAGAATAGAATAGAATAGAATAGAGAAAGGAATAGAATAGAGAAAAGGAATAGAATAGAATAGAATAGAATAGAATAGAATAGAATAGAATAGAATAGAATAGAATAGAATAGAATAGAATAGAATAGAATAGAATAGAATAATGGAATGAAGGAATAGAATAGAATAGAATAGAATAGAATAGAATAGAATAGAATAGAATAGAATAGAATAGAATAGAATAGAATAGAATAGAATAGAATAGAATAGAATAGAATAGAGAAAGGAATAGAATAGAGAAAAGGAATAGAATAGAATAGAATAGAATAGAATAGAATAGAATAGAATAGAATAGAATAGAATAGAATAGAATAGAATAGAATAGAATAGAATAGAATAGAATAGAATAGCAGAGTTGGAAGAGACCTTGGAGGTCTTCTAGTCTAACCCCCGGCTTAGGCAGGAAACCCTATGCCATTTCAGACTAATGGTTTTCCAATTTCTTCTGATCTGGGAGAGCAGATATAACAATTGACAGCAGAACACTTCCAGAAGATATGTGGGACATAATGCAGCCTGTATGTGCTGGAACTCTCCTGGTTTCTAGTCTGATGCCTTTACCCACTATCCCAAACTGTCTGTTTGGTTTGTTACATACAATATGCTACACACAATACACTAATTGTTGTGAATCTCTGAATTATTTGGGGGAGGCATTGCTGTGAGCTGCTGTAGGACAAGTAAGGAAAGTCTAACAAATAGATATGTCTGTGTATGTCTCGTTTAATGAAGAGAAGGACTAAGGGTGACATTTATTTTTTATTTTATGATAGCAGTGTTCCAGTATCTCACAGGCTGCCCCAAAAAAGAGGGAGTCAAGCTATTCTCCAAAGCACCTGAAGGCAGGACAAGAAGCAATGGATAGAAATTAACCAAAGAAAGAAGCAACCTGGAACTAAGGAGAAAGTTCCTGACAATTAGAACAATTAACCAGTGGAACAACCTGCCTCCAGAAGTGGTGAATGCTCCAACACTAGAAATTTTTAAGATGAGATTGGACAGCCATTTGTCCGAAATGGTATAGGGCAGGGATAGGCAACCTTGGCTCTTTTATGACTCATGGATTTCAATTCCCAGAATTCCTGAGCCAGCCTGGCTCAGCATGGAAACCTCTCCCCTTCTCCTCAGCATGGCTGGCTCAGGAATTCTGGGAGTTGAAGTCCACAAGTCATAAAAGAGCCAAGGTTGCCTACCCCTGGTATAGGGTTTCCTGCCCTGAGCAGGTAGTTGGACTAGATTATTATTATTATTATTAATTTAATTTCTATGCCGCCCTATTCCGGAGAACTCAGGGCGGCTCACAGCATAATAGAAATTACATACATATAAAAAACCCTTAAGTTAAAAAAAAACAAAAAACAAAAAACAAAAAACCAATCATTCCACGAACATACACTGGCTAGGGGCAAGGTGTTAGCTGCCCCAGGCCTGCCGGCAAAAGTATGTTTTAAGCAATCTACGAAAGGCGAAGAGGGTGGGGGCGACACGGATCTCCGGGGGAAGTTGGTTCCAGAGGGCCGGGGCCGCAACAGAGAAGGCTCTTCCCCTAGGCCCCGCCAGGCGACACTGTCTGGCTGACGGGACCTGGAGAAGGCCCACTCTGTGGGCCCTAACCGGCCGACCTCCAAGGTCCCTTCCAACTTTATTATTATTATTATTATTATTATTATTATTATTATTATTATTATTATTATTATTATTATTATTGTTGTTGTTGTTGTTGTTGTTGTTGTTGTTGTTATTGTTATTATTATTATTATTATTATTATTATTATTATTATTATTATTATTATTATTATTATTATTATTTCTTCCTTCCTTCGAAATTCTGGTCTCATAGGTAGATGACAACTGCCACAAAGTAGAGGGAGTCAAGCTATTCTCCAAAGTGCCTGAAGGCAGGACAAGAAGCAACGGGTGGAAACCAACCAAAGAGAGAAGCAATCTAGAACTACGGAGAAATTTTCTGATAGTTAGAACAATTAAGCAGTGGAACAGCTTGCCACCAGAAGTTGTGGGCGCTCCATCACTGGAGGTTTTTAAGAAGAGACTGGACATTCACTTTTCTGAGATGGTTTAGGTTCTCCTTCTTGAGCAGGAGGCTGGACTAGAAGACCTCCAAGGTCCCTTCCAGCTCTATTCTATTCTAATGGCTGGAGATGAAGGACCCAACAAAGTAGAAGTGATTAACTCACCCTTTTTTCCATTAAGTAAAGAGTCAAGAAGCAACGGATGGAAACCGATCAAGGAGAGAAGCAATCTAAAACTAAGAAGAAATTTCTTGACAGTTAGAACAATCAATCAGTGGAACGACCTGCCTCCAAAAGTTGTGGGTGCTCCAACACTGGAAGTTTTTAAGAAGACATTGAACAGCCATTTGTCTGAAATAGGGTTGCTACCTGAGCCGTGGGTTGGACTAGAAGACCTCCAAGGTCCCTTCCAACTCTGTTTATTCTATTCTAAGCCTAAATGACAGAGCCTAAAATATGTCAAACAAGAACGGTACTATCCGAAATTTATCGCCGCATCTTCTCTGCCTCATTTACTGTCTTCTACTGAATTTGCTCCACCTTTTCCTTTGATTTAGATGTCCCTGCCCTTTAAGAAAATTTCATATGGAGGCTTATGCTGACTCAGAGTCCCTGTCTCGCCGCAACTGCCTGGTTACAAATCACAAGTTGTAGCATTGATACTCCTGGAATTAAAGTTAGGTTCATGTTGCCAGGAGCTCCTGTGAGAGGCAAGTATGTCTGGAAATTGTCAAATAGCATGATTATCCACCATGATTCTTGGTCTTCTGCCAGACAACTGACAGCCATCGGTTCTGCTCTGCTTTTTTGTAGAATGTATGTCCAGGGGTGAACAGCATGACTTTGGCAGCTTAATCTTATTATGCAGACTTCAGTGTTTTAACATTATTTCATTGTTCCATCACTTTTATTGACAAGGAACTCAGTTTGCCTTGAGACTCATATGAGTAGAACTTATAAATATATTAGAAGATTATTAGGGTATCTCCACCAGCCCTATCAGTCAGCATGATGTTGTTGTTGTTAGTTGCGAAGTCATGTCCGAACCACCGCGACCCCATGGACAATGTTCCTCCAGACCTTCCTGTCCCCTACCATCTTCTGGAGTCAATTGAAGCTCACATCTACTACTTCAGTAACTCCATCCAGCCACCTCATTCTCTGTCGTCCCCTTCTTCTCTTGCCCTCCATCTTTCCCAGCATCAGGCTCTTCTCCAGGGAGTCCTTCCTTCTCATTAGGTGGCCAAAGTACTTGAGTTTCAACTTCAGGATCTGGCCTTCTAAAGAGCAGTCGGGGTTGATCTCTTCTAAGACTGACCGGTTTGATTGCCTTGCAGTCCAGGGGACTCGCAGGAGTCTTCTCCAGCACCCTAGTTCGAAGGCCTCCATTCTTTGGCGCTCAGCCTTTCTTATGGTCCAACTTTCACAGCCATACATTGCAACTGGGAAAACCATGGCCTTGACTGTACACACTTTTGTTGACAGGGTGATGTCTCTGCTTTTTAGTATGCTGTCTAGATTTGCCATAGCTTTCCTCCCCAGGAGCAAAGCGTCTTTTAATTTCTTGGCTGCAGTCCCCATCTGTGGTGATCTTGGAGCCCAGGAAGATAAAATCTATCACTACCTCCATTTCTTCCCCATCTATTTGCCAGGAATTAAGGGGGCCTGATGCCATGGTCTTGAGTTTCTTAATGTTGAGTTTCAAGCCAACTTTTGCACTCTCCTTCTTCACCTGCATCAAGAGGCTCTTTAGTTCCTCTTCACTTTCTGCCATTAGAGTGGTATCATTTGCATATCTTAGCTTGTTGATATTTCTCCCGGCAATCTTAATTCCAACTTTTGATTCGCAGCATGATGACACAGCATAAAACCATCACAAAGTAAAGTCCGTACAGTAACAAGATTTCATTCATGATTCAAAGTCTAGTCCTAGATTGAGAAGGATAATGTTTATTCCCCCAAAAAACCCCTATTTGTGGATGTTCTTGCCCAAAATGTGATTGGTGATTGTCATGGTTTTGAAGGAGGACACACACCAGTAGAATCCACAAGGTGGAAGACTTGGTGAAGATCTCATCCCTCAGTTGTCTTAGAAAGTAAAACAAGTCCATCTTTTCACAACGAAAAGATTGATCAGGGATTTCGTCTCTTTCAGTTTGGTAATTATTTTTAAAGCAGGACCATCAGAGTCAATGGCCAAGGGTCAAACATTCAATAGTACATAACACTTGATGATGTGTGGTCCTCAATGGAAGTGCATCTACATGGAGGGAAGGGTGTACTGGGGTGCCTCAGGGCTCTGTTCTGGGCCCAGTGGTCTTCAATATCTTCATTAATGATTTGGACGAGGGGATAGATGGGGAACTC
This sequence comes from Bothrops alternatus, assembly GCA_034064705.1. Taxonomy (NCBI): domain Eukaryota; kingdom Metazoa; phylum Chordata; class Lepidosauria; order Squamata; family Viperidae; genus Bothrops; species Bothrops alternatus. Next base: position 237,045 of record JARGCV010000748.1, on the reverse strand, counting down.
ATCAAATTTGCAGACGACACCAAGCTGGCAGGAATAGCCAACACTCCAGAAGACAGGCTTAGGATACAGGAGGATCTGGACAGACTTGAACACTGGGCGCTATCTAACAAAATGAAATTCAGTGGTGAAAAAAGCAAGGTTCTACATTTAGGCAAGAAAAACCAAATGTACAGGTGTAGTATAGGGGTACCTTGCTCAATAGCAGTAACTGTGAGAGGGATCTTGGAGTCCTAGTGGACAATCCCTTAAATATGAGCCAGCCGTGTGCTGCAGCTGCCAAAAAAGCCAACACAGTACTGGGCTGCATTAACAGAGGGTTAGAATCAAGATCATGTGAAGTAGTAATACCGCTTTACAATGTCTTGGTAAGGCCACACTTGGAATACTGCACCCAGCTTTGGTCACCACAATGTAAAAAAGATGTTGAGACTCTAGAAAGAGAACAGAGAAGAACAACAAAGATGATTAGGGGACTGGGGGCTAAAACATATAAGGAACAGTTGCAAGAATTGGGTATGTCTAGTTGAATGAAGAGAAGGACGAGGGGGGACATGATAACAGTGTTCCAATATCTCAGGGGCTGCCACAAAGAAGAGGGCTTGGTTGAGGAATTCTGGGAATTGAAGTCCACATGTCATAAAAAGGTCAAGTTTGAAGACCCCTGCATTAGGCAGAAGTGGGACTTTTCCAAGCAGTGAAACTTTTGATAAGACAGACCATAACTGAAGATCACAGCAGCAGGCAAAGTGAATCAACGCAACCATGTTCCTTTGCTGTCTAAAGCTGGACAGCGAAGACAGACATTGTATGAAGCATGTCTGAAAGGGCCCTTCACTCGAAACAAAATACTTCTTTGAAGCTTCACCCACACTTATTCATGAGAATCTTTCTCTCAAGTAGATCACCAGAATCCTCTTTCGAGCTGCAGCTTGAAGGTGCATAATTGTAACCGCTCTCTTGCCGGTTCATCTAAAAAGATCAGCTCTCTTAGGGAGAAGATTATGCACAAGCAAGTTCAGTAGATGATACCTCCTACTTTAATGAAACTTCAAGGAACAAAATTGGCCTTGTTTTGCCTTCAAGGCTCCTGGAACCATTCCATTAGGCAGAAGTGGGGCCTTTCAAAGCAGTGAAAATGTCAGCCAAAACAGACCATCACTGAAGATGACAGCAACCGACGCAATGAATCAACACAACCATGCTCCTTTGCGGTCTGAAGCTGAATATATAGGACAGACATTGTTTCATGAAGCTGGTTTGAAGGGGTCCTTCACTCCAAGCAAAGCACTTTTTTTTGAAGCTTCACTACTGTTCTTCATGAGACTCTTTCTCTCAAGTAGATCACCAGAATCCTATTTCAAGCTGCAGTTTGAAGGTGCATAGTTGTAACCGCTCTCTTCCCAGTTCTTCTAAAGAGGTCAGCTGAATAGAATAGAATAGAATAGAATAGAATAGAATGGAATGGAATGGCATGGCATGGCATGGCATGGCATGGCATGGCATAGAATAGAATGGAATGGAATGAAATGGAATGGTATGGTATGGCATGGCATAGAATAGAATAGAATAGAATAGAATAGAATAGAATAGAATAGAATAGAATAGAATAGAATAGAATAGAATAGAATAGAATAGAATAGAATAGAATGGAATGGAATGGAATGGAATGGAATGGAATGGCATGGCATGGCATGGCATGGCATGGCATGGCATGGCATGGCATAGAATAGAATAGAATAGAATAGAATAGAATGGAATGGAATGGAATGGAATGGTATGGTATGGTATGGTATGGTATGGCATGGCATAGAATAGAATAGAATAGAATAGAATAGAATAGAATAGAATAGAATAGAATAGAATAGAATAGAATAGAATAGAATAGAGCTGGAAGGGACCTTGGAGGTCTTCTAGTCCAGCCCCCCGCTCAAATAGGAGAACTATACCATCTCAGACAGGTAATTGTCCAGTCTCTTCTTAAAAGTTTCCAGTGATGGAGCGCCCACGATTTCTGGAGGCAACTTCTGTTCCACTGGTTGATTGTCCTCACTGTCAGGAAGTTTCTCCTTAATTCCAAGTTGCTTCTCTCTTTGGTCAGTTTCCAATCATTGTTTCTCATCCTTCCATCTAGTGGTGCTCTGGTGAACAACCTGACCCCCTCTGCCTTGTGGCAGCCCCTCAGATACTGGGAGAAGGTTGTGTGCAAGTAAGTTCAGTAGATGATACCTCCTACTTTAATGAAACCTCAAGAAACAAAATTGGTTTCCTGGACAGCCTTTATTTTGCCTTGACCATTCCATTAGGCAGAAGTGGGACTTTTCAGAGCAGTGAAAACGCCACATGAGACAGACCATCACTGGAGATACCAGCAGCAGATGAAGTGAATCAACACAACTGTGTTCCTTTGCTGTCTGAAGCTGGATGGACAGGACAGATGATGTTTTATGAAGCTGGTTCAAAGGGGTCCTCCACTCTAAGCAAACCACTTCTGTGACACTCCAAGAATTTAATGCTTGGTTAGACCACCAAAAACCTATTTCAAGCTGCAGACTGAATATGTATAATTGTAACCACCCTCTTCCTGGTTCTTCTGAAGAGGTCAAGGTGTCTTAGGGGGAAGTTCTCACTCAAGCAAGTTTAGGAGATGACACCTCCTACTCTCTCCCCCTCCTCCCTATGCTTTTCTTTCCATCTTGTGTTCTCAGCTATCCCTGGGCTGCACCATCACCCCCCCACACACACACACAAGTGAGACTTCCAGGGAGGCCTTTATCACACCATTTCAAACATTTCAGCTGATATTTTTAGCTGGGCTAAGGGATTTACCACCGACAGTCCTAATGATCACACTTGCAAATCTAGTGTTGTTGGGGAGGAGAAAAAAACCCCAATTGCATAGGTTTGTGTGTGTGTGTGTTCTTTCTATATGAGAGAAGGTGAGCCAAAAATCAAAAACCTTGTGAAATGATCATCAGGGTGATAAAAAAGTCACAAAATAAGAATGTTATATCTTCCATGCCCTGTTCTCCCCCCCCCTTCTCGCTTGCAAAGTTGTGGCCTTGACCTGTTATGTTGTTTGGGTGACTTCTTATTGTGCATTCTTTCAGCCACCACCATAATTTTTAAAAAAATAAATAAATTCTGAGCAACAGAAACAATCAAGGGTCTGAAGGCTAAAACCATACAATGAGCATTTAAGTGAACTAGATAGGTCTGGTCTATAGAAAAGAAAGATTAGGGGAGATATGACAATAGTCTTTCAATAGTTTAGAGGCTGTCACAAAGAGAGGACATCAGCCAGTGGTGGGATTTAGCTGGTTCGCACCAGTTCGGCAGAACTGTTAGCTAAATTTTGCTGAGTTCGGAGAACCGGCTTAATGCACAGTGCTTCCGGAAGTCCAATCTAGGCCTCAGAGGTCTAGAGGAGGCCTCCCACACCTAGGAGAGCCTGCCGGAAGTGCGTGGATGCCACTTCCGGAAGTTCGTTCTAGGCCTCAGAGGCCTGGAGGAGGCCTCCCAGGCCTAGGAAAGCCTGCTGGAAGTGCGTGGATGCCACTTCTGGTAGTTCGTTCTAGGCCTCAGAGGCCTGGAGGAGGCCTCCCAGGCCTAGGAAAGCCTGCTGGAAGTGCGTGGATGCCACTTCTGGTAGTTCGTTCTAGGCCTCAGAGGCCTGGAGGAGACCTCCCAGGCCTAGAACGGCCCACTGGAAGTGCGTGGATGCCACTTCTGGACGTCCATTCTAGGCTTCGGAGGCCCAGGCCTGCATCCAATAAGAGAACCGGTTGTTCAGGTATTTGAATCCCACGACTGGTATCAACCTATTCTCCACAGCTTAAAGGCAGAACAAGAAGCAATGGATGGAAATAAACCAAGGGGAGAACCTACTTAGAAGCAAGGAGGAATTTCCTGGTAGTGAGAATAATGAATCAATGGAAATAATTAATCAAGGCTAGAAGCAACCTAGAACTATGGAGAAATTTCCTAACAGTGAGAACAATTAACCAGTGGACCGGCTTGCCTTCAGAAGTTGTTGGGTGCTCCATCACTGGAGGCTTTAAAGAAGACTCTCTAAGCAACCACTTGTATAGAATGACATAGGGCCTCCTGCTTGAGCACGGAATTGGACCAGAAGACCTTCACACTCCCAATTCTGTTATTGTGTTATTCCAAATAGCATGCTTCTGGGATTTGTGCGTGCTCCATCACTGAAGGTTTTCAAAAATAGACTGGACAACAATTTGACTGGGATGATATAAGGATTCTGTCTTGAGCAGGGGGGGTGGATTAGAAGACCTTCAAAGTCCTTTCCAGCCCTATGATTCTATGACTCTAATTCAGAGAAGAGCAACTAAGATGATCCAAGTCCTGGAGACTAAAACATACAAAGAACGTCTGAAGAACATGGGTTTGGCTAGTCTAAAGAAAAGAAGAAATAGGGGTGGCATGATAGCAGTGTTCCAGTGTTTAAGGGGCTGCCACAAAGAAGAGATGGGGGTCATGTTGTTCTCCAAAGCACCAGAGGGCAGGAGATGAAACAAGGGATGGAAACTAGTCAAGGAAAGAAGCAACCTGGAATTAAGGAGAAAGTTCCTGGCGGTGGGGACAATTAACCAGTGGAACAGCTTGCCTCCAGAAATTGTGGGTGCTCCATCATCAGAGATTTTTAAAAGGAGGCTACACAGTCACTTCTCTGAGATGGTATAGGTCAGCGGTTCTCAACCTTTTTCAAACCGTGACCCCGACGTGTGCCGCGCATGCGCGGCGCGACCCCAGCCTGCACCGTGCATGCGTGGCGTGACAGCCCGCATTGCGCATGCACGGAGCCCATGCAATGGCCCGCGGCGCGCATGCACGGTGCAACGGGCCGCATTGCACATGTGCGGCACGCGCGCAACAGCCTGCATTGCACATGTGCAGCACGGCGGCCCGTGGCGCGCATGCATGGTGTGCACGCAATGGCCTGCATCGCGCATGCGTAGCACGTGTGCAACGGCCCGCATCACGCATGTGTGGCACAACGGCCTGCATCGTGCATGCGCGGCACGACAGCCCGCATCACACATGCGCGGTGCTACCCCACGCATGTGCGGTGCTGCCCCCTGCACCAGCCGAGGGGAAAAGGGGAAAAAAATGGCGGACTGCGTTGTTTGGCGACCCCCGTGAAATGTTCGTTCGACCCCAAATGGGGTCGCGACCCACAGGTTGGGAACCGCTGCTATAGGGTTTCCTGCCTGAGCAGGGGGTTGGACTAGAAGACCTCCAAGGTCCCTTCCAACTCTATTCTATTCTAATGGCTGGAGATGAAGGGCCCAACAAAGTAGAAGTGATTAACTCACCATTTTTTTTCCATTAAGAAAAGAGTCAAGATAATTCACAAAAGATTATTATAAAGTTACCACATTGAAGTGGAACAAACAAGTAATGTGACATTTCTGGGGTGGGAAAGAAACACAACTATTTTAAGGCCTAATTAACAATGAGCAGATGGATAGTCCCAGAGCAGTCTTACCTGGATAAAGGACAGTTGGTCCTTCATTTTTGCATTCTGCAAAAAAAAAAGAGAGAGAGATTTATGTAGCTCTCGGAGAACCCTACCTTAAGGAATTCCCTAATATTTTTTTATTATTCAGTTTCCAAGATTCTGAACATTAACCATTTACCTTCCTAACAATACATCTGAACAATGAGATCCAATGTGAGTTTTTCTGTATTGTGCGTAGGAATTGACAGATTAAAACAAAGGATGTTTGGAGAGCCATTTTGGCCTAGGGCAGGGGTAGGCAACCTCGGCTCTTTTATGACTGGTGGACTTCAACTCCCAGAATTCCTGAGCCAGCCATGGTGAGAGGAAAGGGAGAGGTTTCCAAGCTGGGCCATGCTGGCTCAGGAATTGTGGGAGTTGAAATCCATGAGTCATGAAAGAGCTAAGGTTGCCTACCCCTGACCTAGATGATAGATAGATAGATAGATAGATAGATAGATAGATAGATAGATAGATAGATAGATAGATAGATAGATAGATAGATAGATAGATAGATAGATAGATAGATAGATAGATAGATAGATAGATAGATAGATCAGGGATAGGCAACCTTGGCTCTTTTATGACTCGTGGACTTCAACTCCCAGAATTCCTGAGCCAGCCATGCTGAGGGGAAAGGGAGAGGTTTCCAAGCTGGGCCATGCTGGCTCAGGAATTCTGGGAGTTGAAATCCACGAGTCATGAGGGGGCCATAGTTCCCCCATGCTGGCTCAGGAATTCTGGGAGTTGAAGTCCACGAGTCATAAAAGAGCCAAGGTTGCCTACCCCTGGCCTAGAAGTTAAGGCACCAGGTTAGAAAGCAGGAGACAGTGAGTTCTCGTCCCTCCTTAGGCATGAAAGCTGGCTGGGTGACTTTGGGCCAATCACCAGGAGCCTGTGAGTTCTAGTCCAATTTTAGACATGAAAGCTGGATGGCTGAGTTTGGACCAATCACTTGGAGATTGTGAGTTCTAGTTCTGCCTTGGCATGAAAGGCAGCTGGGTGACTTTGGACCAATCACTTGGAGATTGTGAGTTCTAGTTCTATCTTGGGCATGAAAGCCAGCTGGGTGACTTTGGGCCAGTCTCTTTCTCAGCCCAACCCACCTCATAGGTTTGTTGTTGTGGGGAAAATAGGAGGAGGAGGTACTATAATGTCGGCCGCCTTGAGTTATTTATAAAAAAAATAAAGTTGGGAGAAAAATCTAATAAGTTAATAAAAACAATAAAGTATCCCCTCCCTTCCCGAAGATCTCACCAACCCAAATCCCTTTGCCCTGATTGGGAGACTCATGGTAGCCTCTTCTCCATCTTCTGTATGATTGAAGAATACAAATATCTGGCGATCAGATAACCATTTACAAAGCCTCTGGGCTTTGCGAGTGAATTGTGAGTGAATGAGTGACAGTACTGAGTTGGTACTTTCTACACCAGGCAAGAATAACAGAATAACAATAAGAGGGCTGGAAGGGATCTTGGAGGTCTTCCAGTCCAACTCAAGCAGGACCCCTTATACAATCTCAGTCAGGTGGTTGTCCAATCTCTTCTTGAAAGCCTCCAGTGATGGAGCACTCACAACTTCTGAAGGCAGGCTGTTCCATGGGTTAAGCCCCTGAGCAGGGAGTTGGACTAGAAGACCTCCAAGGTCCCTTCCAACTTCTATTCTATTCTATTCTATTCTATTCTATTCTATTCTATTCTATTCTATTCTATTCTATTCTATTCCATTCCATTCCATTCCATTCCATTCCATTCCATTCCATTCCAATATCTATTCTATTCTATTCTATTCTGTTCTGTTCCGTTCCGTTCTGTTCCGTTCCGTTCCGTTCCGTTCCGTTCCGTTCCGTTCCATTCCATATTTTCTATTCTATTCTATTCTATTCTATTCTATTCTATTCTATTCTGTTCTGTTCTGTTCTGTTCTGTTCTGTTCTGTTCTGTTCTGTTCTGTTCTGTTCTATTCCATTCCATTCCATTCTATTCCAATATCTATTCTATTCTATTCTATTCTATTCTATTCTATTCTATTCTATTCTATTCTATTCCATTCCATTCCATTCCATTCCATTCCATTCTATTCTATTCTATTCTATTCTATTCTATTCTATTCTATTCTATTCTATTCCATTCCATTCCATTCCATTCCATTCCATTCCATTCCATTCCAATATCTATTCTATTCTATTCTATTCTGTTCTGTTCCGTTCCGTTCTGTTCCGTTCCGTTCCATTCCATATTTTCTATTCTATTCTATTCTATTCTATTCTATTCTATTCTATTCTATTCTGTTCTGTTCTGTTCTGTTCTGTTCTGTTCTGTTCTGTTCTGTTCTGTTCTGTTCTGTTCTGTTCTGTTCTGTTCTGTTCTATTCCATTCCATTCCATTCCATTCTATTCCAATATCTATTCTATTCTATTCTATTCTATTCTATTCTATTCTATTCCATTCCATTCCATTCCATTCCATTACATTCTATTCTATTCTATTCTATTCTATTCTATTCTATTCTATTCTATTCTATTCTATTCTATTCTGTTCTGTTCTGTTCTGTTCTGTTCTGTTCTGTTCTGTTCTGTTCTGTTCTGTTCTGTTCTGTTCTATTCCATTCCATTCCATTCCACTCCATTCTATTCTATTCTATTCTATTCTATTCTATTCTATTCTATTCTATTCTATTCTATTCTATTCTATTCTATTCCATTCTATTCATTGTTCTCACTGGCAGGAATAACAGAATAATATAATCATAAGGGAACTTGGAGGTCTTCTAGTCCAGCCCCCTGCTCAAGCAGGAGACCCTATATCATTTCAGACAAATGGTTGTCCAGTCTCTTCTTAAAACCTCCGGTGATGAAGCACCCGCAATTTCTGAAGGAAAGCTGTTCTACTGGTTAATTGGTCTCACTGTCCAATCTTTTCTAAAACTTCCAGTGTTGGAGCGTTCACCACTTCTGGAGGCAGGTTGTTCCACTGATTAATTGTTCTCACTGTCAGGAAATTTCTCCTTAGTTCCAGGTTGCTTCTCTCCTTGATTAGTTTCCATCCGTTGCTTCTTGTCCTGCCCTCAGGCGCTTTGGAGAACAGCTTGACTCCCTCTTCTTTGGGGCAGCCCCTGAGATATTGGAAGGCTGCTATCATGTCTCCCTTAGTCCTTCTTTTCATAATCACACTGTTCTCATCTTTTCTATGCATTCGGCAAATATAGTTACAAGATACCAATAAAATCCATAAAATTGATATATTATATGAATAGAAGCCAGAGGTCAGGTGTCCTTGCCAAGGACTTTGATGAAAAGAGATGAGGGAGCATCAAACGATTCTGAAACTAACATTGTTTAAATAAAACCATGGAAAATAATCTATTTGGTGAACCTATCTACCCCTTCCAGGGTCAAGTTTTTGAAAATTTCAAACATGTTTTATTTTTAGAATAGAATAGAGTAGAGTAGAGTAGAGTAGAGTAGAGTAGAGTAGAGTAGAGTAGAGTAGAGTAGAGTAGAGTAGAGTAGAGTAGAGTAGAGTAGAGTAGAGTAGAGTAGAGTAGAGTAGAGTACAATACAATACAATACAATACAATAGAAAATATGGAGAGGAATAGAATAGAATAGAATAGAATAGAATAGAATAGAATAGAATAGAATAGAATAGAATAGAATAGAATAGAATAGAATAGAATAGAATAGAATAGAATAGAATAGAATAGAATAGAATAGAATAGAAAATATGGAGGGGAATAGAATATATGGCGAGGAATGGAATAGAATAGAATAGAATAGAATAGAATAGAATAGAATAGAATAGAATAGAATAGAATAGAATAGAATAGAATAGAATAGAATAGAATAGAATAGAATAGAGCTGGAAGGGACCTTGGAGGTCTTCTAGTCCAGCCCCCGGCTTAGGCAGGAAACCCTATACCATCTCAGACAAGTGACTATCCAGTCTCTCCTTAAAATCTCCAGTGATTCATTGTCAGGAAGTTTCTCCTTAATTCCGGGGTTGCTTCTCTCCTTGATTAGTTTCCATCCATTGTTTCTTGTTCTGCCTTCAGGGGCTTTGGAGAATAACTTGACTCCCTCTTCTTTGTGCAGCCCCTCAAATATTGAAACACTGCTATCATGTCCCCCCTCGTCCTTCTTTTGTCTAGACTAGCCAGACCCAATTCCTGCAACCATTCTTCGTATGTTTTTGTCTCCCAGGCCTTTAATCATCCCAGTTGCTTTTCTCTGCACTTTTTCCAAAGTCTCAACATCTTTTTTGTATTGTGGTGACCAAAACTGGATGCCATATTCCAGGTGTAGCCTTACTAAGGCTTTATAAAGTGCTACTAATACTTCATGTGATTTTGAATCTATGGCTCTGTTTATATAACCAAAGATTGCATTAGCATTTTTGATTGCCGCCATATATGGCTGGCTCATATTTAAGTGATCAAGTACATCAAGTATAGCTTGTCCATTCTAAGAAACTGCTTTATTGCATAATTAGGTATCTACAGTAACAAGTTACCCCTCCAGTCTTAATCCATTTTTCCATGCTGAAAACGTATTTTAATATTGTTAAAATTTATTCTTTATTCAAAGAATAATTGATACTGATTAAAATTGGCTGCATATGAACCAGCCATTTTGGCCTGGATAGAACAGATTTTTTGATTCCTGTATGTTACTTCAGTGTCTCTTCTTTCTTATGATGCAATCTCTTCTCAAAACTATACACAATCAGATATTTCCATTTTTTTTCTCTCATTTTCTTTTTCGGTAGCGATAACCTCCTTTGTTGCTTTTGGCTGAATTTTGCTGGTCTGTCTCTTTCTTCAAGTGTGGATGGCAGAATTGAATCTAGTTCTCCAAATATAGGCAGTCCTTGACTTACAACCATAATTGAGCCTAACATTCCCATTGTTAAGCAAGACAATTGTTAAGTGAGTTTTGCCCAATTTCGTGCCACAGTTGTTTGGTTAATCACTGCAGTTGTTCAGGTAGTTGAAATTTACCTCATGTTATTCCTAAGAACTATCTATTTACCTCATCACATTCCTGAGGACTATCTATTTACCTAATGATATGTCTGGGGACTATTTATTTACCTCATGATATTCCTGAGGTCTATTTATTTACCTCATGATATTCCTGAGGACTATTTATTTACCTCATGATATTCTTGAGGACTATTTCCTCTGCTGAGTTATACATATATATCATTACAGGTGCGTGTCAGCGTCTGAGACTTCATTTGGACAGTTGCTGCACAATTCCCTGACAGAATTTTATTTTATTCTGCATTCTGTCTTAAAATTGTTAATGTGCAGCCTTTGTCTGTGGTGTTATCCATTCCTTCCATTTTTACGTCTGCCAAAAATTTGGGAAGGGCTCCTCTGTCCTTCAAAAAAAATAACATTAAAAAGTATAGCAGACTACTAGGTCGAAAGCAGACACTTTTGCTCTCCTACCCAAAGTTTTAATGTGACGGTGAATCACTAAGCAAATAAGAAGAGCACTAAGTATTTGTGTTAAATAAATGCAAAGTCACAGCTTCGCATTTCAATTTTCTTCCACAGGAGCTCTTGCTTTGAGTGTTGAATTAGTCTTGTCGACAATCACACCTTTCTAGGCTTTACATAATAGAAATATACAAAACCTATCATCATGTAATTTTTAAGGATAAAATAATGCATTGGGAGATTTAGCAAATGTCTTCTATTTATGTTTATCTTCAGGGGGTTTTTTTTTTGTAGGTCCTTGTTATCCAAATTGGTTTTGTGTGATAACAATAGTGTGTTCCTCCTGTGAACGTTAACTTTTCTTGCTGTTATTTAAAAATGTAATATGATACAAATCATAATACAATATAAATGTCAATGCGTCCTATTTGAACTTCGTAGCATATAAGCCAGTAAACAGGAACGTGTAGACCACCAACAGCTTTATTTCACAGTTGGAAACAAAGTTAGCACTGAAAGTGACTTGCTCTCAGTGCGTATTATATCATACAAGTGCCCCACCCTAAATCCACCCCGCCCCAGCTACCATCTACTCCCTACGCGCCAGCCTCACCCAGTCGTATGTCCATCCCGGCTAAACTGGTTGCCTGCTCACATGCAGCCTGACAGCTGTCCAGGTTCTGTCCGCTGCCTGCTGCAACCTACCGCCCCCTTGTGGCTCCGTGGACTCGTCCCGGCCACTTGGACTTGGCCGGCAGCAATCATTTGTTCGTTGGCTGGCTGCAATCTGCTGTTTGGCAGCCCGTCCCGGCCACTTGGAGGCGGCTGGCCTCAAGCGCCTGTTTGTCGGCCCAGCGAGGCATTTGCGGAAGCCTGTCCATGCGGCTTGGTATGCCATGATGACATCAGCAGCAGGCGCATTGGAGGGAACAGCAATGGGACCAGAATGGGTGAGTCAGCTAGCGTTGGTGACCAGGCCTCACAGGGCGTGACATTCGGCTCCCCCTACCAGGTGTCCCCCTGGAATGAAGCATAGCAAAGTCAGTATCCCGGATTACTGAGTCCTACTAGCCCGTCTGCCTGGCTTCTCGGGGTGCGTTTGATGGTACTTGCTAATGAGTCGGGGTGCGGAGATATCTCTAGCCTCTACCCAGGATGCCTCAGACAGAGGATACCCTTTCCACAGAATGAGGTATTGTACTTCACCCCGTCTTACCTGTGAGTCTAAAACATCTTGTACTTCATATCGACCTGTGGCGACTGGGCCTGGCCTTTTCTGCACTGCCTTGGCCATCATCGGTTTTAACAAACTAGCATGAAACACCAGGTGTATTTTACCCAGGAATCGAGGTAATTGTAACTGTATAGCTACTGGGTTAATGACTTGGGCCACCCTGAAGGGACCAATAAATTTAGGGGCTAGTTTTCTACATGGTACCTGGAGTTTTATGTATTTTGTTGATAAGTACACCAGGTCACCCACTTTGAACGGTATTTCAGTCCTGCGCTTTCTATCTGCCTGTTTCTTGGTTACTTCCCTTGCTTTTGACAGAGCTCTTCTGACTATGCCCCACACCCCCTTTACGTGGCTGTACCAGTCGTTGGTTTTACAGGGTTGGGGTTCCTGGGTCCTGCATTAGTACGAATTCCCTACCATACACCACCTGAAAAGGGGTGAATCCTGTGCTACTATGTACAGCATTATTATACACCACCTCTGTGAATACTACTAGCTCCACCCAATCCGTCTGTTAGTATGAAACATAGCTGCGGAGGTACCGCTCGACTGCGGCATTGACTCGTTCCGCTGCGCCATTGGTGCTTGGATGATAGGCCGAACTAAGACCTTGGGCAAAGCCAAGGAAGTGGATGAATTCATGCCAGAACCATGCCGTGAATTGAACTGAGATTATGCGACGAGGTGCTCTGTGGAGTTGATACACATGAGTCAGGAACAGTTTTGCCAATTTTCTGGCTGACGGTAGTCCTTTACAAGGGATGAAATGGGCTTGTTTGGAAAATAAATCTATAACAGTCCATATGACCATGTACCCTCGTACCTTGGGCAGTTCCACAATGAAGTCCATAGCTATATCTTGCCATGGACGATCTGGATTCTCTACAGGCTGCAGCAACCCCATTGGCTTTCCAGGAGATAGTTTCGATTGTGCACATACATGACACTCTTTTACATACGTTTCAATATCCTGCCTCATCCGGGGCCATCAAAATTGGCGCCTGGCCAGATGTAAAGTTTTCAAAAACCCAAAATGACCCGCATGTTTCGAGTCATGGCACCGGTGACATACCCGTTTCCATGGTTCTTTTGGTACGTACAGTTTATCGCTATACCACGCCAAGCCATCCCTTTGAGTTAGCAGTCCGGGATGATCCTGCAACCATGTATCTTGTACCAGTGCTGCTCTCAAATTGTCTTCAAAAGAGCCCACCTTGGCACAAGTATGTACCACTGGTTGGTTGTATGGAGGCATAAGTGCATGCACTACCTCCTCTCTTGTGCTATCATATTGTGGAAGACGGGACAACGCATCAGCAAGGAAATTTTTTTCCCCAGGTACATATTTGAGATGAAAGGGAAATCGTCTAAAATATTGAGCCCAACGCACATGCTTCAATGACAGACACCTAGGGGTTTGCAATACTTCCAAGTTCTTATGGTCTGTCCAGACCTCAAACAGATGTGTAGCTCCCTCCAGCAGGTGTCACCATGTGGACAGAGCCCACTGTACGACAAATGCCTCCTTCTCCCAGATCGCCCAGGCTCTCTCTGTGTCTGTCAACTTGCGGGAGGTATACGCACATGGCTGCACTTTCCCTTGACTGTTTACTTGAAGTAACACAGCCCCTACAGTGATGTCACTGGCATCAGCCTGCACTACAAATAGTTTGTAGGCTCTTTTGCAAACAAAGTTTTCAAACGCCTTTTGACATTCAGATGTCCAGGCCAATGCCTGTCCAGGCCGAGGTTTCGTTTTACAGGCCTGAGTACATAATAGGTTTGTTAAGGGCAGAGCCACCGTTGTGAAGGATGGTATAAATTGCCTGTAAAAGTTGGCAAAGCCCAGAAAACTTTGCAACTGATGACGTGTTTTAGGAGCCTGCCATTCAATGACACTATTTACCTTGTTGGAGTCCATTTCTACACCTGCTGCCGAAATGTGATGCCCTAGATAATCCAGACTAGTCTGGTGAAATTCGCATTTAGACAGTTTGACGTATAGGCAGGCCTGCAGCAGCTTTCCCAAAACCTGACGTACTAGATGGACGTGCTCCTCCAAGGATTCAGAATACATTAGTATATCGTCGAGATAGACGAGCACCCCATGGTACAGATGCTCATGCAGCACTCAATTTATGAGCTGCATAAACACTGCAGGGGCTCCCTGCAGTATGAAGGGCATGACCTTAAATTGATAACTGCCGATTGGACAGTTAAAGGCCATTTTCCATTCATCGCTCTTCCTTATCCTTACTTTATAATAAGCCTCCCTCAGATCTAATTTGGTGAACACCTTTCCGTGGGCCAGATGTGCCAGAAGGTCTTTCATCAATGGCAAGGGATACATGTGTTCTACACACACTGCGTTAATGCCCCTGAAATATACACAGAGTCATAGATCCCCGTCCTTCTTCTCCTGAAATATGACTGGGGCTACTATGTGTGAATGGGCCAGCTGTATAAACCCCCTTGCTATGTTCTTATCTATATACTGTCTCAATTCCTGCATTTCTAAAGGCGTCATGGGATACATCCTAGGTTTCGGCAACTTGGCTCCAGATAGGATCTCGATGGCACAATCCATTGGGCGATGGGGTGGCAAACTATCACACTCAGTTTCACTGAATACTGCAGCAAGATCATTGTAGTCTGGTGGGAACCCCTGCCCCCATCTCCCCTTACAGCCTTTGATTCCTCTCTACCATGTTCAGGCTGAACCGGCTCTGTGTGGGGTGGTTGGGGTCCAAGCCCAATCTGTAGGTGGTGGCAACCATCTGTCCACCACATTGTTGGAGCCCACTTGTCCAACCAGGCTAATCACAAGATTACCACCTTGGTCATGGACAGCACTACGATAAATTGAATGAACTCCCAGTAGGTACCCATATCCATCCTGACAGGTTCAGTCACTAATACAGCTGGGGGCCCACCCAACAGGGATCCGTCTACCTGCTCGAAATGAATAGGGGAGGTTAAACGAGCAACTCTGATACCCACTTTCTCTACCACCTGCTTACTAATCAAACAACGGGTACACCCAGTATCAATTAATGCTTGGTATTCACCGGAGTGCCCTGTTATTGGACTGGTCAAAGAAATCGGAATGGCGAAAGGAGCTATGGGTTGACTCACCATGGGATCCTCTACTGGATCTCCACTCTCATACTCCTCCAATCAATCAGATGACAATGTTTCTTCTCCAGACCTCTGATGCGTATCCCTCTCTGCCTGCCGGGCCACCCTTGATCGTTCTACTGCCTTCTTTGTTGGTAAACCCGGCTGGCCCACAGCTGTGGGAGTTCTAGTAGTCACCGGGACAGGACATTCCACTACACGATGGCCCATCCTATTGTAATGGAAACACTGGAACACAGTCCTGGGAGCGGGACCAGGGGTCTGAGATGGCCGTACTTGATCTGCTGGCTGCTCTACCACCCAACGGGGGCTTTGCTGCAGTTCCAGTGGCTGCTGGAACTCCTGCAGGCCCGCATCCAGCTCGGTCACTACCCTAAACCATTCCAGAAGTCGGCACGAAATGCCTCGCACAACACATGCCCGACATAGGTCCTTGTCCAAACCAGCTCGAAAGTGATGTACCAGAAGACGTTCTGGCCATGATCTCAACCTCCCAGCTACCCTCTGGAAGTCCCAAACATATTCCCTCACTGGCCAGCCCCTTTGTTTCAACTTCAACACCTCTGCTTCTGCCCGTTGCATCCGCGAAGGATCTTCAAACCTGCTCCTCAAAGCCTCCAAGAACAGGTCAACATCGGCTAATTCATGAGCATAGTCACTATACAGATCTGTGGCCCAGGCTGCCACTTCTCCCTGCAACCTGGCTGTCACTGCCACCACTATCGCCCAATTAGAAGGGTACATAGAGGCAAAACGATCTATATGACTCAGCACATGGCTCATGAACATGGCTAACCTATCTGGGTCCCCATCAAAATCTATTGTTAAGGGCGGTGGTGTCCACATCATAGCTGGAGGCCAGGGTGCTACCGCCTGTGGCAGCAACCGACCTCTGTCCCGGGTTCCAGCCCGGTGGGTATCCTGGTCTAACCCCACTGTTCCTGGCCTGGAGCCTACCACAGGGGCTTCAACCAAATTATCCCCATGGCGATACTGTGGTTGTATAGCTGACACTGGAATCCCGGAAGACCTCATCCGGGAGGACAGACCCGGAATTAACCGAAGCCTTGGACTCACTAGGCGAAACTTTGGAGCCTCCACTGGCAACCCCAGCCCAGGACTGACTTTGGGGTGAGGAGGTGGTACTGTGTAACCCACTTCTCCACACTGGTCTCTTAACACATCCAGAGTATATTGGCCAGGGGCCGTGGAGTAACTCCACTCCTCTCCCTCATCCCCGGTTAGCCATCTCTCTCTCTCAAACCAGACAAAGGAAGACCTACCCCAATTGCCTTTTGTCCACCAGTCACTGCTTGTTGCAATGCAGGACTCAACCACCACTCCCCAGATAGGACCATAGAAGCAGGCAGCTGAGGCTCCCCTCCAACATCCATAGGCAACAAGGCCTTTTCTTTTGGCCTGACTACCAGCTGGACCTCTGGCTCCTCCACCTCTGATGTCAATGCAGGCTTATCTGCAGGCCCCAAAGCCTCTTCTGCCAGGGAACCACCCTGGACTCCTTCTGCCATCCTCTGTCCACGACCAGGAACCAAGGCCAAAAGATGTAATGTAGTAACGGTGGAGTGCTAAGTTACTGTCAACACATCCTATTTGAGCTTCGTAGCATGTAAGCCAGTAAACAGGAACGTGTAGACCACCAACAGCTTTATTTCACAGTTGGAAACAAAGTTAGCACTGAAAGCGACTTGCTCTCAGTGAGTATTATATCATACAAGTGCCCCACCCTAAATCCACCCCACCTCAGCTACCATCCACTCCCTACACGCCAACCCCACTGAGTCGTATGTCCATCCCAGTTAACCTGGTTGCCTGCTCACGTGCAGCCTGACCGCTGTCCAGGTTCTATCCACCACCCGCTGCAGCCTACCGCCCCCTTGTGGCTCCGTGGACTCATCCCAGCCGCTTGGACTCGGCCGGCAGCAATCATCTGTTCATCGGTCGGCAGAAGTCAGCTGTTTGTGGGCCCAAGCCGGCTGCTTGTAATCAGCTGGCTGCAATCTGCTGTTTGGCGGCCCGTCCATGCGGCCACTTGGAGGCGGCTGGCCTCAAGCAGCTGTTTGGTGGCCCGGCGAGGCGTTTGCGGAAGTGCGACCATGCGGCCATGATGACATCAGCAGCAGGTGTGATGGAGGGAACAGCAACAGGACCGGAAAGGGGGTGTCGGCTAGCGTCGGCGACCAGGCCTCGCAGGGCGCAACAATAAATATTTATTTTTGCTCATTATTAATGTATAATAATGACCAATTCACTCATGCTGACTCTAGGCAGCTTAGAGAAATAGAGCCCTAAATACAAAACTAAATAAGCCACCAGCCCACTTCAGACAGTCTCTTCTTGAAAGCCTCCAGTGATGGAGCTCCTGCAACTTCTGGTGGCAAGCTGTTCCCCTGGTTAATTGTTCTCGCTGTGAGGAAGTTTCTCCTTAGTTCTAGGTTGCTTCTCTCCTTGATGAGTTTCCATCCGTTGCTTCTTGTCTTCCTTCGGATTACAGAATAATAATCTGTTGGAAGGGACCTCGGAGGTCATCTAATCCAACCCCTTGTTCAAGCAGGAGACTCTCTAAAATTCAGGACAAATGGCTGTCCGGTGTCTTCCTTAAAACATCCAGTGATGGAGCAGCCCAACTTCGGGAAACAAGGTGTTCCTCTGACTAATTGATCTGGGATCATAGAATAACAGAGTTGTGTGGGACCTCAGAGGTAATCTAGGCCAACCCCCCCCTGCTCCAGCAGGATATCTTATACTTTATATATTCTGACCCCTGGTTAAATTGGGTTTGCTTGCATGCCCACCCAGGTGGGCTTTGTTAAAAGGATCTGATGACCATATGATCATTTGGGGACTCAGGTTGGCCCCTTCCGGTGCTTTGCAGTCTAGGGTGACACCCTCTACTTTGTGACAGGCCCTCAAATATTGGAACATTGCTATCATGTCACCTCTAGTCTTTCTCTTCCTAAAGCTAGACCTATCAATTCCTGCAACCATTCTTTTAGCCTCCGTTTGTCCTGTGTCCTGACCTGGCTCAGGGGCAATATCTTCTCCATCAATCAGAATAGAGCTGGAAGGGACCTTGGAGGTCTTCTAGTCCAGCCCCCTGCTCAGGCAGGAAACCCTATACCATTTCAGACAAATGGCTGTCCAGTCTCTTCTTAAAAACTTCCAGTGTTGGAGCATTCACAGCTTCTGGAGGCAAGGAGTTCCACTGGTTAATTGTTCTAACTGTCAGGAAGTTTCTCCTTAGTTCTAGGTAGCTTCTCTCCTTGATTAGATTCCATCCGTTGCTTCTTGTCTTGCCTTCAGGTGCTTTGGAGAATAGCTTGACTCCCTCTTCTTTGGGGCAGCCCCTGAGATACTGGAACACTGCTATCATGTTACTCCTCATCCTTCTCTTCATTAAACTAGACATACCCAATTCCAGCAACCGTTCCTTATATGTTTTAGCCTCCCTTTCCCTGATCATCTTTATTGCTCTTCTCTGCACTCTTTCCAGAGTCTCAGCATATTTTTCCATATTGTGCTGATGCAGTTATGATGAAGAAAACAAAGAGGAATCTTTAGGTTAGAACCAAATAAAAGTTGGGAGACTTCTTGAAAGAATCTTGGGATGAACCCTGTTGCTTCTTTTTAAAAATTATATTGAGATAAATGAGGCTTTAAAAATGAAACATTTATTTTAAGGATCTCTAATCTTACCCACAGCAAGGGAACATTACAAATTGCACAATTAAAGGAAGTGTATATAGGAGAATCGCTATGAATCACAGAGGTACAATTTTAATTGTCTTGGAAGCAAACAGTGGGGAGGGATGTGATTGAGGATGAAATCAGGGAAGCAAGAAGTATTATGACTTTGTAAAAATATATATATTTGGCCTACAATTCCATTTGAATTCACTGTGGAAAGACTCCAAGAAAAAAATGGTGAAACAACTGTAGGAAAACAGCCAAGCTCAGAGACCACCAAGGACGGATGGACGGACAGACGGAAGGAAGGAAGGAAGAAAGGAGGGAGGGAAGGAAGGAGGGAGGGAGAGGGAGGGAGGGGAGAAGGGCAAGGGAAGGGAGGGAGGAAAAAAGGGAGAGATGAGGGAATGAAGGAGGGAGGGAAGGAAGGAAGGAAGGAGGGAAGGAGGGAGGGAGGGAAGGAGGGAGGGAAGAAGGGAGGGGGAAGGGGAAAGGAAGGGAAGGGAGGGAGGAAAAAAGGGAGACGAGGGAAGGAAGGAAGGAAGGAAGGAAGGAAGGAAGGGGAGGGAAGGAAGGAGGGAGGGAGGGAAGGAAGGCAGAACGGGAAGGGGAAGGGAAGGGAGGGAGAGGAAAAAAGGGAGGGAGAGAGGGAGGAAGGAAGGAAGGAAGGAAGGGAGGGGGGAGGGAGGGAGAGAGGGAGGGAGAAGGGGAAGAGGAAGGAAAGTGAGGGAGGAAAAAGGGAAAGATGAGGGAAGAAAGGAAGGAAGGAAGGAGAGGAGGGACAGAGGGAGGGAAGGAGGGAAGGAGGAAGGGAGGGAGGGAGGGGCATTGCTGATAATATTACCTACTTGGCTAATGCAAGCAAACAATCAAGTTCGGGAAGCACCAAGGATCCTACAGTTTCCTCTTCCCCCTTCTCCTTCCCCTTCACTTCACAAACCCCTCTCCTTTCTAACACTGATGTTATTACCTAGCTTGGTAATGAAATGTCTGCAAGAAAAGAACCAAGATCAGAGAGTGCCAAGGATGCTGCCGTTTAACACAGAGCTAGAAATTGCCTCTCCTATTAGTCTTCAAAGTAGCTGCAAGTGCACCAACATAATCTGTTCAAAGCATACAACCTCGTCTACTAGTGGTCTTCAGACTGGTTCCAGCTAATATGCTAATACACCACGCAGTAAATTTCAGCTGGAAGATCAAACAGGAGACGTAACTCGGGCACCGCCTAAAAAAGACCTTTCTCCACTGTGGCTTGCTTCGTAGTTGATGTTTCAATTCTCCTTTTCAAAAGCAAAATTGGTCCATACAGTAATTGCACACAGGTCTTTCCTTTTTTCCGTTATTCTTATCTTGTTAGCCTTCTGCAACTTGGTGTGCTCCAGATGTTGCTCCATTCCAAAAGCCTAGAATTCTCCACGACTATTTCTTCCAACGTCTCGGATGATAGCTGGTTTAAGGAGATGACTGGTTTAAGTAAAATTTGCTGAAGAATTCCTTTGATGCTTGTCTGCTTTGAACAGTTCTCATGCAGGAAGCAATTCCATTCTCAGCCTGCCTTGATGGAGTTGCGAAGGCACCATCAACTTGGCAAGAGAGGCTAAAATATTTGCTAAGTCCTGAGAAACGCGATTCAGAAGCTATTCAGATAGGCAACTCCCGGATTCATGAAGGTATGAGAAGGGGAATGTCAAGACGTCCTATTTGAGCTTCACAGATAAGCCAGTAAACAGGAATGCTTAGACCAGTGGTTCTCAACCTTTTTCAGGCTGTGACCCCGATCTGCGCCGCGCATGCGCAGTGCGACCATGTCCCGCATGGGACATGCATGGCGCGATGGCCCACATAGTGCATGCATGGCGCGACAACCCGCATAGCACATGCACGGTGCAACGGCCCGCATCGCACATGCACGGCGCGATGGCCTGCATCGCGCATGCACGGTGCTACCCCACGCATGTGCGGTGCTGCCCCCTGCACCGGCTGAGGCATAGGCGGCGGCAGGCAGGCCCAGGTGCTCAGGTGCTCCTGCGCGGCTGCGGCGGCGACGGTGAAGGGTGACCACAGGCTGGGCCACCAGCTGGCCCAGCCCAAGGGAGGTAAGACACCCGCCAGGCCCCACGCGCACCAAAAACCCTCCCTCTGCCCGCCGGCCTCCCACCCCTGGCCCTCTTTTATTTACAGTTTTAGTAGTTCTCAGGAGGGAGGGGTGGAAACTTCCGGAGATCTCGCCTTCGCTGCAGACAACTTGCAGCCCCGTTTGCAGACTGGGACTTTTGGCTTGCTCAGCAGGGCGGAGACAGCCTGGACAATTCCTATTGGCTTTTGAAAGCCAATAGAATTAGACTCTATTCAAGAGAGTCTATTCTATTGGCTTTCAAAAGCCAATAGAATAAGAGGGAGTAGCACAGCTAAGGAAAAGGGGGAAAAATGGCGGACTGCGTTGTTTGGCGACCCCCGTGAAATGGTCGTTCGACCCCAAATGAGGTCGCGACCCACAGGTTGAGAACCGCTGGCTTAGACCACCAACAGCTTTATTGCAAGATCGGAAATAAAGTTAGCACTGGGAGTGGCTTGCTCCCAGTGCCTTACATACTGTACGCGCACCCCACCCTAGAACGGCCCCTCCCTCGCTTGGGCCCACCCTACCACCCTAGCCACCAGCCAGGTGGAACGACATAAACCCAACCTGCCAGTCGCCAGCCCCACCCCCCAGGGTGTGCGTATAAGTCCCATGCTGCAGCCCAGTCACCAAGCAGTCCGCCCAATGTCCGCTTTCAGCTGAGGCACACCGATATGTTGCTCTCCTTTGCAGGAACAACCCGGTGCTCCTGGATGATTGTTGGCCCGGCGAGGTGCTTCCCAATGACCTCATCGTAGCCAGGCACCCCCTCAATGATGTCATCATAGCCAGGCGCTTCTCGGTGACGTCACCACCGACGGGAGGCCGGCAGCAGCAGCAATGGTGGCACAACAGCAAACAGGTATTGAGGACCTTGCCGGCTGGTGGAACAGCGAAACGGTGTCATCTCCAACTGGTCTGGGTGGGCAGGCCTAGCAGGGTGCGACATGGAGCAGATACAGCACTATCAGACAAATCAGCCATCCACAGGCACATAGAGATAAGCAACGTCTACACACCGTTCATAAGAGGCAATCAAAAAGCTAAAAGGAAACAAAAAGAGCAAAACACCGCTTCACCAGCAGTCAATATGCAGATAAGCAGAGATCAATACCAGGATTCACATCAAGCTGACAAACAGTGAGCAATATCCCAGTGAAGCAAGTACCAACTCAGATAAATAAACAGTAAACAGCAGTCTAATCAAGGAACTACTAAGAACAGTCACACCAACACTGACAGGGCAAGCCACTGCTATATGAAAAGAGATCAAACTCCACTCCCTCATAGCACTGATGATGTTATCTAGTTGGGTAATGAAACATCTGCAAGAAAACAACCAAGCTCAGAGAGCATCAAGGACTCCATAGTTGTTCTCCTCCTCCTCCTCCTCCTCCCTTCTAGAACTGATGATGTTATCTAGTTGGGTAATGAAACATCTGCAAGAAAACAACCAAGCTCAAAGAGCTTCAAGGACCCCACAATTTCTTCCTCCTCCTCCTCTTCCTCCTTCTCCTCCTCTCTGCAAGCCCCACTCCCTTCTAGCCATGAAGACATGACCTAGTTAGGTATAGAAAGGTCTGCAGAAAAGCAACCATGTTCAGCGAATATTGAGCACCCTTAGTATATGATCTCCAGAATTATAGAAGCTTGATTTCCAAAACTACATAACTTCATCAATTCAGTATTATTTTTAATTGACTTAGGTCTGATTGGTGATGAGTTCACCCTAGATGAATTCAAATCGCCAGGTCCAGATGGATTACACTCCAAGGTTCTCAAGGAACTGGCAGATGTGATCTCAGAACCACTATATTTTTCAAAGATCCTGGAGCACTGGGGAACTACCAGAGGACTGGAAAACAGCTGATGTAGTTCCCATCTTCAAAAAAGGGAAAAATGGATCCAGGAAACTACAGACCTATCAGCCTGACCTCAATACCTGGGAAGATTCTGGAAAAGATAATCAAACAATGAATCAACAAACACCAAGAGGCAAACAAAGTCATTACTAAAAGCCAACATGGGTTTGTCAAAAATAGATCATGCCAGACAAATCTTATTGCATTCTTTGACCAAGTGACAAAATTAGTGGACCAGAGGAATGCTGTGGATATAATTTACTTAGACTTCAGTAAGGCATTTGACAAAGTAGACCACAACGTACTACTTGATAAGATAGAAAAATGCGGGTTAGACAGCATCACCACCAGATGGATCCGTAGGTGGCTGACCGGCTGTACTCAGCATGTGGTCCTCAATGGAACCGCATCTCCATGGAAGGAAGTGTGTACTGGGGTGCCTCAGGGCTCTGTTCTGGGCCCAGTGCTCTTCAACCTCTTCATCAATGATTTGGACGAGGGGATAGATGGGGAACTCATCAAATTTGCAGGCAACACCAAGCTGGCAGGAATAGCCAACACTCCAGAAGACAGGCTTAGGATACAGGAGGATCTGGACAGACTGGAACACTGGGCGCTATCTAACAAAATGAAATTCAAGGGTGAAAAAAGCAAGGTTCTACATTTAGGCAAGAACAACCAAATGTACAGGTGTAGTATAGGGGTACCTTGTCAATATTAGTAACTGTGAGGGATCTCGGAGTCCTAGTGGACAATCCCTTAAATATGAGCCAGCCGTGTGCTGCAGCTGCCAAAAAAGCCAACACAGTGCTGGGCTGCGTTAACAGAGAGATGGAATCAAGATCACATGGAGGATTAGTACTGCTTTACAAAGTCTTGCTAAGGCCACACTTGGAATACAGCATCCAGTTTTGGTCCCCACGATGTAAAAAAGATGTTGAGATTCTAGAAAGAGTACAGAGAAGAGCAACAAAGATGATCAGGGCAGTGGTGGGATTCAGCCGGTTCGCACCACTTCAGCAGAACCAGTAGCTAATTTTTTGTTGCCCAAGCCCAGAATGGACTTTCAAAAACGGCATTCACACAGAAAACTGGTTGTTCACATATTTGAATCCCACCACTGGGTTAGGAGACTGGAGGCTAAAACATATGAAGAATGATTACTGGAATTGGATATGTCTAGTTTAATGAAAAGAAGAACAAAGGGGGACATGATAGCAGTGTTCCGTTATCTCAGAGGTTATCACAAAGAAGAGGGAGTCTAAGGCACCTGAAGGCAGGACAAGAAACAACAGATGGAAACTAATCAAGGAGAGAAACAACCTGAAATTAAGGAGAAATTTCCTGACAGAACAATCAGTCAGTGGAACAACCTGCCTCCAGAAGCGGTGAATGCTCCAACACTGGAAGTTTTTAAGAAGAGACTGGACAACGATTTGTCGGAAATGGGCTAGGTCAGGGGTAGGCAACCTCGTCTCTTTTATGACTCGTGGACTTCAACTCCCAGAATTCCTCAGCCAGCATGGGGGAACTATGGCCCCTTCATGACTCGTGGACTTCAACTCCCAGAATTCCTCAGCCAGCATGGGGGAACTATGGCCCCTTCATGACTCGTGGACTTCAACTCCCAGAATTCCTGAGCCAGCATTGGGGGAACTATGGCCCCTTCATGACTCGTGGACTTCAACTCCCAGAATTCCTCAGCCAGCATGGGGGAACTATGGCCCCTTCATGACTCGTGGACTTCAACTTCCAGAATTCCTCAGCCAGCATGGGGGAACTATGGCCCCTTCATGACTCGTGGACTTCAACTCCCAGAATTCCTCAGCCAGCATGGGGGAACTATGGCCCCTTCATGACTCGTGGACTTCAACTCCCAGAATTCCTCAGCCAGCATGGGGGAACTATGGCCCCTTCATGACTCGTGGACTTCAACTCCCAGAATTCCTGAGCCAGCATTGGGGGAACTATGGCCCCTTCATGACTCGTGGACTTCAACTCCCAGAATTCCTCAGCCAGCATGGGGGAACTATGGCCCCTTCATGACTCGTGGACTTCAACTCCCAGAATTCCTCAGCCAGCATGGGGGAACTATGGCCCCTTCATGACTCGTGGACTTCAACTTCCAGAATTCCTCAGCCAGCCACGCTGAGGGGAAAGGGAGAGGTTTCCAAGCTGAGCCATGCTGGCTCAGGAATTCTGGGAGTTGAAGTCCACAAGTCGTAAAAGAGCCAAGCCTCTGGTATAGGGTTTTCTGCCTGAGCAGGGGGTTGGACTAGAAGACCTCCAAGGTCCCTCCTGACTCGATGAGGATGAGGATGATGATGATGATGATGATGATGAGGAGGAGGAGGAGGAGGAGGAGGAGGAGGAGGAGTCAAACTTGGAATATGGCTTCAGGAAACCTTCACCTGATTTCAAAACACAACATTCAAACTTAATGGAAGCTGATTTTAATTCTGACTTACTTTTGCTTTGCTCATAGTCTGAGGTGCTCTCCTTATCCTCAGTTCGCTTTTTCATAGGGCAAAGATTTTCCTGAGTCAGACTTAAATTTTGATGACTCAGCAGACACCCCCCCCCACGTTTGGTGCAGTTTTGCAGCAATGCTAAGTAGTCGCATTCTGAGTATATATATATATATATATTTACTTTAATACTAGATCGTGCCTGCATTATTTTATTCTGGCAAACACTGGAGAAGCCAATAAATCAATAAACAGGCCCACGGAGAACACCGTCAGAGCGGCTGCGCACGTTTTAACAAAACACTCTCCTGAGGAAATTGAAAGTTTGTTTGATTTTTATTATTTTTTTTTATTATCCATCCACCTGATATCAAAGACCCTCAGGATATGGTCTGTTTCAGTGAATCTTTTTTTTTTTTTGTGGCGAAGAAAATATTTGCGAGACAGAGGTGGCAAAAGCACTTAGCCAGAAGGAAGGAAGCAATTTCTTCCTGTTAATTTCTAACCCTTTTTTCCCCTTCTCTCTTGCTGCCTGTAGTTTATGAAGCTGTAAAGGCTTTTTTCACCCTCCAGTAGGGAGTAATTCTACAGGGGAAGTAGTGCAAAGAAACACAAGTGAAACTCGGATGGTGTTTTTTTCCCCGCTAAAACGAACAGGTACAGCTGAGGGGGGGGGTATCGTGGAGGCCATCAAAATCCA
This sequence comes from Bothrops alternatus, assembly GCA_034064705.1. NCBI lineage: Eukaryota > Metazoa > Chordata > Lepidosauria > Squamata > Viperidae > Bothrops > Bothrops alternatus. Next base: position 210,850 of record JARGCV010000748.1, on the reverse strand, counting down.
ATCTCCAGGATTTATTAGGGCTGTTGGCCTGGCTTTATTTTTATATTAATAGTTTTGAGGCTTTTGAGCATCAGTTCCTGGGGAAAAACAGCTGACGCCGAGTTGGTGACTTGCACACGAGAGGCAGTGCTATTCTCAGCGCTGCTCACGTTGGACGTTCCCGCTCTGACAACTGATGAAAATGCAGCCATTTTCTCTTCTCTTTTAACATGCTTTTCTTTACTTTTAGAAATCAGGTGCAACAGGGGTAGGGTTGGGATGTAAGCTCAGCTAGCCATAATAATAACGCTGCTGTGGGAACTCAAGGGCGAGCGGATAACGTTTTGGCGGGCTGAGGAGCTGAGGAGAAAGCCTGCGCTTGACGCTAATTGGGGAACATGTTTTATGACAGTTTATTGGGGGTGGCAATTGTACTTTTGTTCCTTTGTATCCGGGGGGGAGAGAGAGAAGGGAATTTATTTTCTGGGTTCAGCTAGATAGTCCCGATACTTTGTTTCCTGAATAAAATGTTCTTTAAGGAAGAATTTTGCCTCAAAGTTCTTTGGATGGGTTTCATCTACAGGGGAACCATGACAGCTATTCCATGAAAGATGATAAAATCAAAGAAGAATCAAAGAACCGTACAGTCTGTGGAGATTCTCAGTCATCCAGGAAATGGTGGTCCCAAAGGTGCTTTTTCCACGAGGCAACTGGACTTTCTTGGTTTTTCTTTGAAGACATTTCCCTTCTCATCCCAGAAGCTTCTTCAGCTCTGACTGGATGGTGGGGAAAATGGAAAGATTTATACCCCTTCTAGACAGCGGGTCATTTGCATTCTTTTAGAGCAAGGGTCCAAAATCTTTTCTATACCTCGCACCCCTAGAACGTTTCTCATATATTCTTGCACCTCTTACAAAAATTCAAAATAATGGCAACGAATTAGACATATACACTATAATTTTGAAAACCCAAGTTTTTGTACCCCGGGAATATCGTCTCACACTCTCGGGGTGCAAGTAGCCCTGATTGGGAATCCCTGTTTTAGAGAGTCGCTGAGGCCATTTGGAGGTTTTATCTGTGTCCTCAGGGTCACCTGAGTGGTGCAAATGAGTGTGGAGCCTTCTTGGAACTGCTGAAAGGACCATGTAATACAGCGGTTCTCATCCTGTGGGTCGTGACCCCATTTGGGGTCAAACAACCTTTTTACGGGGGTCACCAAACACCGCAGTCCGCCATTTTTTTTTGGGTCGGCCATTTTTTTGGGTCGGCCATTTTTTCCCCCTTTGCGATGCGGGCCGTTGCGCCGTGCATGCGCGATGTGGGCTCGCCATTTTTTTGGTCGGCCATTTTTCCCCCTTTGTGATGCGGGCCGTCGCACCGCGCATGCGCGATGCGCCCTGTCGTGCCGCGCATGCGCGATGCGGGCCGCGGTCGAGCGCCGGAAAAGGTTGAGAACCACTGGTGTAATAGATTGGAGATAGATGATATAATAATAATAATAATAATAATAATAATAATAATAATAATAATAATAATAATAATAATAATAATAATAATAATAATAATAATAATAATAATAATAATTAATGATGATGATGATGATGTTGGAAGGGACCTTGGAGGTCATCAAGTCCAACCTCCTGCTCAGGCAGGTAACCCTATACCATTTCGGACAAATGGCTGTCCAGTCTCTTCTTAAAAACTTCCAGTGTTGGAGCATTCACTGCTTCTGGAGGCAGGTGGTTCCACTGGTTAATTGTTCTAACTGTCAGGAAGTTTCTCCTTAGTTCTAGGTTGCTTCTCTCCTGGATTAGCTTCCATCCGTTGCTTCTTGTCCTGACTGCTACCTTTGAATTTGGAGACGACTCTCAGCTCTTGGTGCGCATTGCTTCGACAGCAGCTCGCATTAAAAGTCTGCGGCTGAGGCTTGCTTGGCAAGCAGGCAGCCTTGGAAATTAAACCAATAAATCATGGGTGCACCCTTCTATAACAATAGCAATATAATAATAATATAACGGCCGATGGCCAACAAATCTTGAATAACCAACACCTCTAAAATATTGCATGCCTGATTTATTCTAATACACGATTAGAAACTTAAAATATGAGCGGACATTTCATACCCCATTTGCTGTCACTGATTTACGAGGCAGCCACATTTTCTGCCCAGCTCTTTTGGGGTCATGTCTGAAGACAGGGGCCTTACAGGGAAATTCCCCTTTATCTCTTTGACCCCCCCCTCAAAAATAGGTTGATTTTTCTCAGGGTGAGAAAGATTCAAAGGGGCACTTTCATCAAGAGAGAAGCAACCTGGAATTAACGAGAAACTTCCTGACAGTGAGAACAAATAACCAGTGGAACAGAAGTTGCCTCCAGAGGTTGTGGATGCTCCAACACTGGAGGCTTTTAAGAAGAGACTGGAGAGCCACTTGTCTGGGATGGTCTAGGGTTCTCCTGCCTGAGCTGGGGGTTGGACTAGAAGACCTCCAAGGTCCCTTCCAGCTCTAATAATAATAAAGTTGGAAGGGATCTTGGAGTCATCTAGTTCAACCCCCTGCTCAGGCAGGAAACCTTATACCATTTCGGACAAATGGCTGTCCAGTCTCTTCTTAAAAACTTCCAGTGTTGGAGCATTCATCGCTTCTGGAGGCAGGTTGTTCCACTGGTTAATTGTTCTAACTGTCAGGAAGTTTCTCCTTAGTTCCAGGTTGCTTCTCTCCTTGATCAGTTTCCATCAGTTGCTTCTTGTCCTGCCCTCAGGCGCTTTGGAAAATAACTTGACTCCCTCTTCTTTGGGTCAGCCCCTGAGATACTGGAAGACTGCTCTCATGTCCCCCCTCCTCCTTCTCTTCATTAAACTCGACATGCCCAATTCCAGCAACATATAGTTTTAGCCTCCAGTCCTCTAATCATCTTTGTTGCTCTTCTCTGCACTCTTTCCAGAGCCTCAACATCTTTTTTACATCATGGTGACCAAAACTGGATGCAGGATTCCAAGTGTGGCCTTACCAAATCCTTGTAAAGTGGTATTAACACTTCACCTGATTTTGATTCTGTCCCTCTGTTAATGCAGCCTAGCACTATGTTGGCCTTTTTTGGTAGCTGCTGCACATGGCTGGCTCCTATTTAAGCAATTGTCCACTAGGATTCCGAGATCCCTCTAACAGTTGCTCTGTTATTCTGTATGCACTAAATCCCCCAGCTTGTTTCAGCATCCCTCCTCTCCCACCACCATCTCTGGTGAGAGGAACTTGTTACAACTATCACTCATATCTCCCTTGACATTTGGAGAATTATTATTATTTTTTTCAGAGCAAACTCTGGCCCATCACCACCACCTTCATGTTCTTCCTTTCTTATTGCACTTTCACATTTTATTAAAGGAGGCTGAGTTTAAATAGTATGAAAAAGGAATATTGCTCATTCTATTTAGTTTTCCCAACAGGACAGATAAATACGTAAAATGCAAAAAAAAGAAAAAAAGAAAAAAGGGGGGTGATGCTGAAACCCTAGAAAGCGTGCAGAGAAGAACAACAAAGAAGATCAGGGGACTGTAAGTGAAATCATACGAAGAACGGTTGCAGGAACTGGGTATGTCTAATTTAATGAAGAGAAGGACCAGGGGGGACATGATAGCAGTCTTCCAGTATCTCAGGGGCTGCCCCAAAGAAGAGGGAGTCAAGCTATTCTCCAAAGCATCCAGATTCTGATCCACGTGACCCTGGGGATGCTGCAACGGTTGTATAAGTGTGAAGAAAAAAAAGAGTCATTTTTAAAGTGATGTTGCACCTTTGAACGGTCACTAAAATTAAATGTTGTAAGTCGGGGACTTCCTGTGGAACATACTTTGCTTGGTAGCCTCAGACTGTTCTAGATGCTGAATAACTCACTTTTCACGGTGGCTCAAAGTCTTCACCATTATTAGCTGTTGTGTAATTTTTTTTTTCTTTTAGGCAAGGAAAACCAAATGTACAAGTATAGTATAGGGGGTACCTGGCTCAATAGTAGTAACTGTGAGAGGGACCTCGGAGTCCTAGTGGACAATCACTTAAACAGGAGCCAGCTGTGTCCTGCAGCTGCCAAAAAAGCCAACAGAGTGCTAGGCTGCATTTAACAGAGGGACAGAATCAAGATCAGGTGAAGTATTAATACCACTTTACAAGGCCTTGGTAAGGCCACACTTGGAATACTGCATCCAGTTTTGGTCACCATGATGTAAAAAAGATTCTGAGACTCTAGAAAGAGTGCAGAGAAGAGCAACAAAGATGATCAGGGGACTGGAGGCTAAAACATACAAGGAAGGGTTGCTGGAATTGGGAATGTCTAGTTTAATGAAGAGAAGGACGAGGGGGGACATGATAGTAGTGTTCCAGTATCTCAGGGGCTGCCCCAAAGAAGAGGGAGTCAAGCTATTCTCCAAAGCACCTGAAGGCAGGACAAGAAGCAACGGATGGAAACTAACCAAGGAGAGAAGCAACCTGGAACTAAGGAGAAACTTCCTGACAGTTAGAACAATTAACCAGTGGAACCACCTGCCTCCAGAAGTGGTGAATGCTCCAACACTGGAAGTCTTTAAGAAGAGACTGGACAGCCATTTGTCCGAAATGGTATAGGGTTTCCTGCCTGAGCAGGGGGTTGGACTGGATGACCTCCAAGGTCCCTTCCAACTCTGTTACTCTGATCACCTTGACTCCACGTTGATTCCCACTTTCTTTGTGTAAGCGTTAGAACTGGTGAAAAGAATAACAACTTAATGCAGTTCTCTTAAGATGTCTATTTTAAAACCGAAAAGTGTTCCCTCCAGGTTTCTAAAAATGGAGAGTCATTTCTGGAAATGAGGTTGGAGGACAATCTCCCAGTACTTTCGACAGTTTGAAGAGAACGAGATTCCAAGAAATTTGGCAAGTTGATTGATTTGTTTTTCTTTTTCTTTCCTGAAATGTCTCAAATTGATAGAGGGGAGCATTTGTCGCCGAGGCTTTAAAATGTGGGGTCCTTGGTGCTCTCCAAGTTTGCAAGAAAACAACCAAGCTCTGAGACCACCCAAGGACCCCACAGTCCTCCTCCTCGTCCTCCTCCCCTCTGTGCCAACCTCTCTCCATTCTAGAACTGATAATGTTACCTAGTTGGGTCATGAAATGTCTTCAAGAAAACAACCAAGTTCCGAGAGCATCAGAGGATCCAAAGTCCTCCTCCTCCTTCTTTCCACAAACCCCCTCCCTTCTAGCACTGATGAAGTTAACTAGATGGGTAATGAAAAGACTGCAAGAAAACAGCCAAGCTCAGAGGACCCTTTAGGCCTCAAATGGTCTTACGCTCATTGTTCCCCATTAACTTGCAGTAAAATGGCCTTTTTTCCAATAGATGTTTCACTGTGAGGAAAGGGAAGGGCAGGAAGATGGATACCCATAAAATTAGAGGTCGCCAAGACAGCTCAGGATAACAATTGAAATTATTTATGAATGACGTTCAAAATATATATATATATAAGTGACATGATCACATTTTGAGCATTTGGACAGAGAAGCCATCGAGATGACTGGGAATTGAACGCAATTCAAAGTGCTGGTCATTGCCTATAAAGCCCTTCATGGCACTGGACCAGGATATTTACGGGACCGTCTTCTGCCATATACTTCCCTTCGACCGGTGAGAGCGCACAGGGTCGGCCTCCTCCGGGTCCCGTCAGCGAAACAATGTCGTCTGGCGGGTCCTAGGGGGAGGGCCTTCTCTGTTGTGGCGCCCACCCTCTGGAACCCACTGCCTCCTGAAGTCCGCGCTTCTCCCACTCTCCCGGCCTTCCGGAAGAATCTTAAGACCTATCTGTGCCGGCAGGGCTGGGGATGATTGCGACTGTTGTGTGACTGATGA
>JARGCV010000748.1:65000-200000 GCA_034064705.1 Bothrops alternatus | reverse complement strand
CTGGTGATGGGAAGACTCACCCAACGCCATCTGTGAAATTACATCTTCCTGCCTTGGAGAAAACCTTCAATGTTTACTCCTTAAGATAGAAAACAAAACTCTTTTGCCTCCTGTTAAAAAAGTATCTTAAACCTGGTGTTGCACTTAGCTACTTTAATGATATATGTATTTTCCTTTGGTTAGAGAGCTTGGTTTGGTTCTTCTCCATAAATGGAATTGACGGGGAAGATTTTAATTGGTGCTTGATTTTAAAAGAACACATGCTAGGATTAAACTTATATTAAGGAGCTTGTCAAACCTGCTCCAGGTTGTCAGATATTAGTTTATCTACTAAAGTTTTATGCCATCCATCTCTCCTAATCGTAGTGTATTAGAATAAAATAGAACAGAACAGAGTAGAGTAGAGTAGAGTAGAGTAGAATAGAATGCATAATAGAGTAGAATGCAGAATTGAATAAGTAGAGAAGAGTAGAATGTAGAATAGAGTAGAGTAGAATGCAAAATAGAGAATAGAATAGAATAAAATAGAGAGTAGAGTAGAATATAGAATATAGAATGGAATGGAATAGAATAGAATAGAATAGAATAGAATAGAATAGAATAGAATAGAATAGAATAGAATAGAATAGAATAGAATAGAATAGAATAGAAAATATGGAATAGAATAGAATAGAATAGAATAGAATAGAATAGAATAGAATAGAATAGAATAGAATAGAATAGAATAGAACAGAATAGAATAGAATAGAATAGAATAGAATAGAATAGAATAGAATAGAAAATATGGAATAGAATAGAATAGAATAGAATAGAATAGAATAGAATAGAATAGAATAGAATAGAATAGAATAGAATAGAATAGAATAGAATAGAAAATATGGAATAGAATAGAATAGAATAGAATAGAATAGAATAGAATAGAATAGAATAGAATAGAATAGAATAGAATAGAATAGAATAGAATAGAATAGAATAGAATAGAATATCTTTATTACCATTGTGTTACTTAGTTTGGGTAGCACTGATGATGTTACCTAGTTTGAGTAATGAAATGTCTGCAAGAAAACAAGCTCAGAGAGCACCAAGGACCCCATAGTTGTCATCGTCGTCCTCCTCCTCCTCCTCCCCTCCTCCCCCTTCTCCTCCTCCTCTTCCCACTCAACCCATTCCCTTCTAGCACTGATGTCGTTACCTAGTTTGTTAATGAAACCTCTGCAAGAAAACAGGCAAACTCAGAGAGCACCCAGGGCCCTACAGTTCAACTGTGAGCTACAAATATTCTGCTTTATTTGTTTTAAGAACACGGAGATATTTGGGGTAACCCGCATTCTTTCTCCGGGTGCATGGCCTTGAGTGCTGGCGCAACCTGGTTCCCAGCTTTTCTGTGCTTCCTGAAGCTGTTGTGTCCTCCTCCCCATTTCCGATCACATACCCACACGGGTTTATTGCCCGTTTGTCCGGCCCTCCCCGTCCCCATGCTCCCTGCTTCCTAGCCTTTGATAACAGGATGCCGAGAAGGCCCCAAGCCGAAGAGGACAGACCTGACAGAGGTCTTTGCAAAAGGCCGAAAGTGTGTTCTTTGGAAAGAAAATGTTCGGAAAACACGAGACCAGGTTTCATCCCCTCCACTTACGTTCTTGAAGTTGGCTGGTGATAATTGCATTCATCCTGTCAACTAGATTTCACTCCAAGTGAGAAGTTTTACTCAACCCAAAAAAAAAGATCTCCGTAAATAAAGAGTTCAGAAACTCGTTGAATTCTACAGTAGTGGCCAAAATGGTGGAAACCTTTTGGGAAAAGTGTATTTTTGAGGTTGGATGGCTAATAACCCCACTTTTGGGGGGAGCAGTACCATAAAGTTATATATCAATGGAAAGGTAATTTAATCGAGAATGTAATGCAACATTAACATTGTTCAATTATTATCTGTACTGCATCCTTCGAAACAAATAACCAGAAAAAGGAAGCAGAACTTGCTTAGGTTGATCTCAGGTAGCTTTCCTTCATCTGATTGTAGCCAGTGAGCATGAGTGCTTAGAGAGCCAATCAGGTGTCATCTTGTTTTGGCCATGAGCCAATTAGATCACAGTAGGGTTCAGTTATCGATGTCCTGGATTGACGCTGAGAGGAGGACGTTTGTCAGTGTATTATGCAATCGCTATCAAGTCGGTTGGGGTTTTTTTGTGTTCTTTCATTTAGTGAGCTTGTAAAACGTAATAAAATTTAAGTAGTGGTGCAAAGAGTTGACTGGTTAAAATAGAATAGAATAGAATAGAATAGAATAGAATAGAATAGAATAGAATAGAATAGAATAGAATAGAATAGAATAGAATAGAATAGAATAGAATAGAATAGAAAATATGGAATGGAATGGAATGGAATGGAGTGGAGTGGAGTAGAGTAGAGTAGAGTAGAGTAGAGTAGAGTAGAGTAGAGTAGAGTAGAGTAGAGTAGAGTAGCGTAGCGTAGCGTAGCGTAGCGTAGCGTAGCGTAGAGTAGAGTAGAGTAGAGTAGAGTAGAGTAGAGTAGAGTAGAGTAGAGTAGAACGGAACGGAACAGAACAGAACAGAACAGAACAGAACAGAACAGAACAGAACAGAACAGAACAGAATAGAATAGAATAGAATAGAATAGAATAGAATAGAATAGAATAGAATAGAACTTTATTGTCACTTTACACGAATCAACATACATTAAAACGAAATTCAGCTCTCAAAAAAAACCATTATGCATATACACACAGACATATTGACCTTCTCTTGTTTGTGGTAGCCACTTAAATATTGGACGACACTACAAATATCCTCTTCTATACATATTTACATCCTTTGGCAATGCCAAACAAGGCAACTGCATTTATTTGACTCACCTCCAAGGTGACGTCATGATGCCAACAGCATTCCTTGCTTCTCTCTCTGCCTTGAAGATATGCCCTAATCCCCAGGAGTTATCATTTAAACCTGGGAGACAAATTATAAACCCGTGTTCAATGTACAAGCTGTTGTGACTTGCCAACCTTAACACTTCCAGTCCTCCGATACACCAAACAGCTTGAGCAGGATGATGGCCCAGGATGTCAATGAATCAATTTATTCATACATCTACATGGGGCTACCCTTGAAGAGTGTTCGGAGACTAAAATTAGTGCAAAATGCAGCTGCGCGAGCAGTTGTGGGTCTTCCTCGTTGTGCCCACATTTCATCAACTCTCCGTACGCTGCATTGGTTGCCTATTGGTCTCCGAGCCCAATTCAAGGTGTTGGTTATTACCTATAAAGCCCTTCATGGCTTGGGACCAGGATACTTACGGGACCGCCTTCTGCCACATACTTCTCTACGACCGGTGAGAGCGCACAGGGTCGGCCTCCTCCAGGTCCCGTCAACGAAACAATGTCATCTGGCGGGCCCTAGGGGGAGGGCTTTCTCTGTTGCGGCGCCCACCCTCTGGAACCAACTACCTCCTGAAGTCCGCGTTTCTCCGACCCTCCTGGCCTTCCGAAAGAATTTAAAAACCTACCTCTGCCGGCAGGCCTGGGGATGATTGTTGATTGTGGTGTGATTGATGAGTATGTATGGGGTTTGTATTTTTAATGTTGTTCGGATTTGTTCAATTGTTTATATATATATATATATGTTGTAAGCCGCTCCGAGTCTTCGGAGAGGAGCGGCATACAAATCCGAATAAATAAATAAATAAATATACAGGCAACCCTTGACTTACAACATTTCAGATAATAATTGTTCAGAGTTATAATGGCACTGAAAAAAAAAAGTCCTGCATTAGGCAGGAAAGCCGGCTGGCTGAGTTTGCACCAATCACTAGGAGACGGCGAGTTCTAGTCCCACCTTAGGCCTAAAAGCTAGTTGAGTGACTTTGGATCAATCACCAGGAGACAGTGAGTTCTAATCCTGCCTTACGCATGAAAGCCAGTTGGGTGACTTTGATTCAATCACCAGGAGTATTGAGTTCTAGTCCCGCCTTAGACATGAAAGCCAGTTGGGTTACTTTGAGCCAATCACCAGGAGCAGTGAGTTCTAGTCCCCTTTAGGCATGAAAGGCAGTTGGGTGACTTTGAGCCAATCACCAGGAGCAGTGAATTCTAGTCCACTTTAGGCATGAAAGCCAGTTGGGTGACTTTGAGCCAATCACCAGGAGCAGTGAGTTCTAGTCCACTTTAGGCATGAAAGCCAGTTGGGTGACTTTGGGCCAATCACCAGGAGCAGTGAGTTCTAGTCCACTTTAGCCATGAAAGCCAGTTGGGTGACTTTGGGCCAATCACCCAGGGCCAATGAATTCTAGTCTTACTAATCAACAGGAGATGATCATAAAGCAGTAGAGGCAGGATGAAAAAAATCCCAATAAATAAATAACATCATGCTGTCATCTGCCAAGGGGAATGGCGTCTAACGCTGCTTCTTCCTTGCAAAAAGGGGAACAGCAGACACTAGTTGTGTAGAGCAAATGCTTTGTCAAGTGTTGTAGTTATTTGGATATTTTAACACAAAGCTTTCTAACGCTGGGCTTCGGAAATATTCATACCCCTCTGTTGTCTTTTCGCAGGAATCCATTTCATCAGACAAAGCAAAGCGATGCAAAATAAAGAACTTTTTTTTTTCAAAAAATGTATTACTGGGTCCTTGTGGAAGACCTCCGTCCTGCTTTTTGAGAACTCTTTTATTACCATTAAAAAAAAAAGAATTCTAGGCCTCTTTGCGTGTTCCTTTTTCCTCCCTTTTTTTTTATAGTGCGAAACAATTTCACTATTTCAATAGCAGCTTGAGGGAACCCAGCGTCCCTATCACATTGTGACCCTTTTACAGATTAAAGGTGTGACAACGATACAGTTGAACAACCCCCTTGACCTAGTTGGATGTATATTTTAGAGAACTGATCAAGTCAAGATGAATAAGATCCTCGCACGTACGACCACAACTGACCCCCAACATTTCTGTTGCTAAGCTAAGGCAGTTGTTAAGTGGGTTGTGGCCCCCATTTTATGACCTTCCTTGCCACAGTCAGTGTTGGTGTTCTTCTGTATGTAACAGTGTGTGTAGTCAGTAGGTCTTGTGATGGGGAAGTCACATCAGACAGAAGGTAGGTAGGTAGGTAGGCAGGCAGACAGACAGACAGACAGACAGACAGACAGACAGACAGACAGACAGACAGACAGATAGATATGGAGGGAGGGAGGGAGGGAGGGAGGGAGGGTGGGTGGGTGGGTGGATGGATGGATGGATGGATGGATGGATAGATAGATAGATAGATAGATAGATAGATAGATAGATAGATAGATAGATAGATAGATAGATAGATAGATAGATAGATAGATAGATAGATAGATTGATAAGCGATGGATGGATGATTGATAGATAGATAGATAGATAGATAGATAGATAGATAGATAGATAGATAGATAGATAGATAGATAAAATAGGTAGGTATGTAGGTAGGTAGGTAGGTATATATCCAAACATTTCGCTACAGGCTGGTGTTGTTTGGTGTCAGTGTGCATAGATATTAAAGATTTGGGATTGTGGTGTTTGACTGCCAGACGGTGTTAGTGGATCCTGGTTTCTAATTGACGTGATGTTTGTCCCACGTAGAATTGTGTGTGTCTAGGTTAATGAAAAGAAGGACTGCCAAATTCATAACTTTTAATGTCCATTCTTCAATAGATGGTGTTTCCGATGTCTTCCAATATTGACCCACCAACAATCTTGCCGCCGTAATCAAGTTCAAAATCAATTTAGTCTCTACAGTGGTACAGTCTTTTATAATACCTAATAAAAATAACTGTGGTGAAAATTCAATACGCTTTTTCAATATATTTTGGAGAATCCACCATATTTTTATCCAAAAAGCCTTAATTTTTTTACAAGTCCACCAGATATGAAAATAAGTAGCATCCATAAAATCACATCTCCAACATTTAGGTTGCATATTTGGATACATAAGTGATAATTTTTTTGGATCTAAATGCCATCTATAAAACATTTTATAAAAATTTTCTCTTAAATGCTGAGCTTGTGTAAATTTTACATTTTTCACCCATATCCTTTTCCAGATTTCCATCGTAATTGGATGTCCAAAGTTACCTTCCCATTTAATCATACAATCTTTAATTAGTTCATTTCCAGAATCAATTTCAATTAGAACATCATATATTCTTTTAATATGCATACTTCTTTGATCTCTAACTTGTTGAATTAGTTTTCCATCCTTTAAAGAAAAACCCATTTTAACATCTTTTTGGCATCTAGCCTGAAGTTGCATATATGAATACCAATTAAGAGCTATTCCTTCTTCCCTTAATCTATCTAGTGATTTCAATTCTAAGCTATTCCCTTCTTTAATTAAGAGCTTCTCATAGGGTACCACATCCTGAATTTGTTGTCTATTTATGCTCTCTATTGCATGCCTGGGAATTGTCCATAAAGGAATTTTACCATTTAACTTATAAGAATACTTTTTCCAGACACGCAACAGTGAATTTCTCAATAAATGTTCTTTAAAACCCCTATCCAACTTTTTTTCATAAATTAAATACGCATGAAACCCATACAATAATCCGTACCCTTCTATATTCAATATTCTTTCATTAGTTACATTAATCCAATCACTTATTGCTACTAAAACTGCTGCATAATAATATAGCTTAAAGTTAGGCACTTTCAAACCACCTCTTTCTCTTATATCTTGAATAATTTTTAGTTTAACCCTTGGTTTCTTGCCATTCCAAATAAATCTATTAATACCTTTCTGCCACTCCTCCAAATTCCCATCCTTTTTAAGTATTGGTAACATTTGAAATAGAAATAAAAATTTCGGCAATACATTCATTTTAACTGCAGCAATCCTTCCCAACATTGATAATTGTAATTTTTTCCAGTTCTCCAACTCTAATTGTACTGTTCTCCATAAGGATTCATAATTATTCTTATACAATTTCCCATTTGACGCTTCAATATAAATTCCTAAATATTTAACTTTCTTAACTATCTCACACCCCGTTATTCTTTCCAAATCCTGTTTTAATTTATCACCTAAATTTTTAACCAGCATTTTTGTCTTGGATATATTTAGTTTAAAACCTGATACTCTTCCATAACTTTGTATAATTTCCATCAACCTCTGAGCTGACTGTATTGGTTGCGTTAATGTCACAAGTAAATCATCTGCAAAAGCGCATAATCTATAATCATGTTGCCTAATCTGAACTCCTTTTAAATCATCTGAAGCTCTGATCTTATTCAATAAAACCTCTAAAGTTAACACAAACAGTAAAGGGGATAGGGGACAACCCTGCCTGGTGCCTTTCTCTATATTGAATAAATCTGTTAATTGGCCATTCACAATAATCTGCCCTGTTTGTTTCTGATATACTGCTAATATAGAATTGATAAACTGGTCCCCCATTCCCATTTTGACTATAAGTCTTTTCAAAAACAACCAGTTCAATCTATCGAAGGCTTTTTCCGCATCCAAAAACATAAGAACTGCCGGCACCTGAATATGTTTATCCAGATGTTCTAGTATATTAACAAGTTGTCTAACATTAGTTTTCATCTGTCGTCCTTGTAAAAAACCAGTTTGATCCGGATGAATTATTTGAGTTAAAACTGTCATTAATCTATTAGCCAAAATTTTTGCAAAAATCTTGTAGTCAGTATTCAACAAAGAAATAGGTCTAAAATTCTCCACTTTAACATTATCTTTACCCTCTTTATCTGCATATTTGAAAGACCACTCAAATGAACAATTTCTGATGGACTGGAAAAAATGGATAGATTATATACAGAAGAAATATCAATTGAAGGAATTATATTTGTTTTATAGTTAAATAATTATGTATAAGTAGTTTAGGGGGGTTTCTTGCGTTTTTACCCTGTATTCACTTTGGGAAGCCTGGGGGGGAGGGGGGAGGGTTTTAATAATAGTTATTTTATATTTTTTCAACTGTTTTGGGGAGTTTTTTTTTCTCTCTTTTTAGGTGGTAAGGGGTTGCTCGGGTGGCCTCCGGGCACCACATTGGTTGGAAGAAGAGGGAGGAGTGAAAGTCAGGCAGGTAGGAAGAAGGTATGAGGGAGAGTGTAGGTGGGAGGAGAGGATGGAATTGGAGAAAGGTTTAAGTAGGTTGTTAGAGGGAAGAAGAGTGGGTTAGTTTTGTTTTAGAAGGATGTGGTGGGGAGGGGGTACCGAGCAGTTTTGTTTGATTGTTTGCGAATTGTATATGTATATAATTGTTTACAGTTGAACTGTTATTTCATTTTTTGTTAAAAATCTTATAAAAAACCAATAAAAATATTTATAAAAAAAAAAGGACTAGGGGTGACATGATAGCAGTCTTCAAATGTCTGAGCAGTTACCATAAAGAAGAAGGGACCAGAAGTGAGAACAATTAATCTGTGGAACGACTTGGCTCCAGACGTTGGGGGTGTTCCGACACTGGAAGTTTTTAAGAAGTGATTAGACTACAATTTGTCTGAAATGGTGCAGGATCTCCTGCCTGAGAAGGGGGTTGGACTGGAAGACCTCCAAGGTCCCTCCCATCTCTGTTATTCTATTATTGACTATCCCAAGAGCCTTTATATTCATTTATATTTCAATATTTTGTTTAAGTTTCTAGCTCTTCTCCCCTGGATGAAATCCTATCAGCAGCAACCTATGACAGTCTTAGTTTTGCTAGCAAAAAAAAACCCCTGATGGTCCCTTTTTCAACTAACGGATTTTTTTTTGAAAGGCACCCCTTTTTATGAGCTATCAAACTTCTGATTTTTTTACCAGATGATTGAAGTGATTGCAACTTTGGGAAGAAATTATCCTGTTCTATTTGAGCTCATGATAGGAAGGAAAGGACGACTAATGTTGAGTCAGACTTAAGCCCTAGATTTTAGGAGAGCAGAATTTGATTAACAGACAGAATATGGATCAGATTCTACGACTTGAAATCTGGAAGAGGAAATGTTTCTTGCTCAAATGTGACATGGAAGATACAATCGCAAAGAATCTTACGAGAGTGAAACGTGGATGTTTTACAAAGAGACGGTGTGGCTACGTAAGGTGTGTTCTATCTCAGCCTATTGCCATCCTTGTTAAAGGCACAAGGACCAAACCCCTGCTGATACAATAGGCTGGAGACTTTAAAACAAAACAAACCCCTTTTAATATGGGTGACAAACCTGTCAGATAGTCCAAAACACAAACAGCAAAACCCAAGTCCAAAGGAAGAAAATAGTCCCCAAGGAAACGCGATGCAAACAGAAGAGAAGTCACCAGCAAGACAAACAGACCAGGATTCCAAGAAGCACTTTGCAAATGGTTGCGTTCAGCAACCAGCACCACCCACACCTCCTCCCTTTATTCAGCACTCCCAAGGTGTTGCCTCTCATTGCCTTCTCCTTTTACTCTGGAGTTGCCGTATTGACTGCTGCTGATTTACTCTCGCTAATTGACGACGTGTGTGAGCATCAATTAGCAAGCCCCTCAGGTGTGAGTCCTCTGAGTCTCAGTCTCCTCACACAGCTGAGCTTCATCAGGAACACAACTGGAGAGCCCAGGCTCTTCATCAAACTGTGAGTCCTGTAATTCCTCCAAGCCTCCCTCTGCCCCTGATGGCCCTTCAAAGGCCTCCTCCACCTCCTCCTCAGATTCCTCCGACTCAGCTGTTGCGAGCACAAGCTGGCACGGAATCACAACAGGGTGACCGAGTTGGACATGTGCTCAAAATGCTGCTGTTTGTACACAGTAAGCAAGCATGTCTAGCCTATTGAAGCGATGGGTTAGGAGGAATGCGATAACTGTCTTCCACCTTTTGAGGGGCTGTCACAGAGAACAGGGGATTGACTTGATCTCGAAAGCATTAGAGCAGGGGTCCACAACCCCCCCCCCTGGTCTGTGGACCGGTACCGGGCCATGGCATGCCAGCAACCAACCCACACAAACAAGCAAAGCCCCATCCGTGGGATGCAGGCAGCACACAAAACCACACAGTCAACAGTCCGTGGAAAACCTTTCTCCGCAGAACTGGTCCCTGGTGCCCAAAAGGTTGGGGACCTCTGCACTAGAGGGGAGACAAGAAGTAATGAGTGGAGCCTTGTGAAAGAGCGATCCGACCTAGAAGTAGGGAGAAATTTTCCGACAGTGAGAACAATTAAGGAATAGAGTAGGTTGCCTCCCAGAGTTGTGGGTGCTCCATCACTGGATGTTTTCAAAAGTAGAGTGGATGGAATAGTAGAATAGCATTTAGCAATAGCAATTAGACTTATATGCTGCTCCACAGTACTTTATAGCCTTCTCTAAGTGGTTTACAGAGTCAGCCTGTTGCCCCCAACAATCTGGGCCCTCCTTTTACCAACCTCAGAAGGATGGAAGGCTGAGTCTACCTTGAGCCGGTCAGGATCGAACTCCTGGCAGTGAGCAGAATTAGCCTGCAATCCTGCATTCTAACCACTACACCACCAGATATAGAATAGGTGATGATAGATAGATAGATAGATAGATAGATAGATAGAGAGAGAGAGAGAGAGAGAGAGAGAGAGAGAGAGAGAGAGAGAGAGAGAGAGAGAGAGAGACAGACAGAGAGAGAGAGAGAGACAGAGAGAGACAGAGAGAGACAGAGAGAGAGATGAGAGACAGGGGAGGAGGGGGAGGGAGAGAGAGAGAGAAGGATGGATAGGCAGGCAGATAAATGGACAATGGATGGATAGATGGTGGATGGAAGGAAGAAGGAAGGAAGGAAGGAAGGAAGGAAGGAAGGAAGGAAGGAAGGAAGGAAGGAAGGAAGGAAGGAAGGAAGGAAAGAAGGAAGGAAGGACAAGCAGACAGATAAATGGACAATAGTGATAGATAGATAGATAGATAGATAGATAGATAGATAGATAGATAGATAGATAGATAGACAGACAGATGAGAGAGAGAGAGACAGAGAGAGACAGAGAGAGAGAGAGACAGAGAGAGACAGAGAGAGACAGAGAGAGAGATGAGAGACAGGGGGAGGAGGGGGAGGGAGAGAGAGAGAGAAGGATGGATAGGCAGGCAGATAAATGGACAATGGATGGATAGATGGTGGATGGAAGGGAAGAAGGAAGGAAGGAAGGAAGGAAGGAAGGAAGGAAGGAAGGAAGGAAGGAAGGAAGGAAGGAAGGAAAGAAGGAAGGAAGGACAAGCAGACAGATAAATGGACAATAGTGATAGATAGATAGATAGATAGATAGATAGATAGATAGATAGATAGATAGATAGACAGACAGATGAGAGAGAGAGAGAGAGAGAGAGAGAGAGAGAGAGAGACAGAGAGAGACAGAGAGAGATGAGAGAGAGGGGGAGGAGGGAGAGAGAGAGAGAGAGAGAGAGAGAGAGAGAGAGAGAGAGAGAGAGAGAGAGAGAGAGAGAGAGAGAGAGAGAGAGAGAAGGATGAGTCAACCTTGAGCTGGTCAGAATCGAACTTCTGGCAATGAGCAGTGAGTTATCCTGCAATACTGCCTTCTAACTACTGCGCCACCATGGTCTCCTACCATGAGCAGGGGATTGGACTAGAAAATCTCTGATGTGCCTTCCAGCTCTAACTTTCAGATTTAGTGCTGATGTTGAGACTCTAGAAAGAGGACAGAGAAGAGCAACAAAGATGATCAGTGGACTGGAGGCTAAAGCATATAAGGAACGGCTGCTGGAATTGGGCGTGTCTAGTTTAACGAAGAGAAGGATGAGGGGGGACATGATAGCAGTCTTCCAGTATCTCAGGGGCTGCCCCAAAGAAGAGGGAGTCAAGCTCTTCTCCAAAGTGCCTGAAGGCAGGACAAGAAGCCACGGATGGAAACTCATCAAGGAGAGAAACAACTTAGAAGAAATTGATCTCTCTTTTTTTTTTGTTTGATTTTGGCTCTCTCTGCTGCATAGACCCAGCTGTAGGATTTGTAAAGCTCAGATAATCACATTTTGATTGATGCCTGCACCTGCCAGTTAAGAAACCGGGCTAAATCCAAGGCCTGGATGTTTCTACTACCGGTATAATGGCTGGGTTTGTGTATAGATGTGCTACAAAAATAAAGGTGCTTCACTTCGCCTCCTTCACAAGAGTTGCTGGTGTATAGAAACACAGGAGAGAATTAAGTGACGTGGAAGACAAAGGATATAAATCTGATCAGTGAATCACTCAATCGATGTTCTGTAAAAACAATTGTACACACAAGATACTCCTTATGGCTGTACCCACCATCTCCTTAATGGGGTCGTTCTACTTAACCGACCTTGACTCTCTTCGGCTAAATTAAAACAAGTATAATTAGGATACACTTAATTTGTACAGTCTGAGTTACATTCAGCACGCAGGGGAGATCTTTTCCTGAGGAACACAGAACTGACCCAAATAGGATCATGTGAACAAAAGGTGGGCTGGAAATAGCACATTTGTGTCTAAAACCTTAGCCCACTTGGTTTATTTTGTTGTGCTTTGGAAGGCTTATGAGAAAAGAATACTAAGAAATTCCAGCAGGAAGGAGAGGGAGGGAGGGAAGAAAGGAAGGAAGGATAAAGAGGAAAGAAGAGAGGGAAGGAAGGAAAAATAAAAGGAAAGAAGCAAAGATCAGAAGGAAGGAAGGAATGGAGGCAGGAAAGGAAGGAGGGACGGAAGGATAAAAAGAGAAAAGGGAGGGAGGGAAGGAAGGGAAGGAGGGAGGGAAGGAGGGAAGGAGGGAAGGAAGAAGAAAGGAAAGAAGAGAGGGAAGGAAGGAAGGAAAAATAAAAGGAAAGAAGCAAAGATCAAAAGGAAGGAAGGAATGGAGGCAGGAAAGGAGGGAGGGAAGGAAGGAAGGATAAAAAGAAAGAAGAAAGGGAGGGAGGGAGGGAGGGAAGGAAGGAAGGAAGGATAAAGAGGAAGGAAAGGAGAGGTGGATGGCAACAGCAACTTAATTTGTTGCTGTGAACCTAGCCCTAACCTAGCCCTGGAGTCATTAGGCGTTAATTCAGAGGACACACACTATCTATTTTTAACCAATTGTTAATCAAATTGAAATGCAAATGGAATTAAATCAATTTTAGATTTGTCCCAGCCTTGTCCCCTATCAGGAGACCAGTGGTATATGATTCAGAGAATCAGCACAAATCTAATCCTAGGAAAGATCCTGCCCAGCTGTCTCCTTTGAGACACACCTCGCCAGTGGGGTGCAGTCCTCACCCTTCAGTCGCTCTAAATTGGCTTCTTTCAAAGGACAGGTGGCTGTTTTTGGTGAGCCCTTTAGTGTTGGTGGTGCTGGGCATGAAGAAGCCCTGAGAAGAAAGAGAAAGAGAGAGAAAGGGAAAAGCAAAGGGGGAGAGAGAGAGAGAGAGAGAGAGAGAGAGAGAGAGAGAGAGAGAGAGAGAGAGAGAGAGAGAGAGAGAGAGAGAGAGAGAGAGAGAGAGAGAGAGAGAGAGAGAGATGTAAAGAGAGAAAGAGAGAGGGAGGGAGGGAGGGAGGGAGGGGGAAAAGGAAAGGGGGAGAGAGAGAAAGAGAGAGAAAGAAGGAGGAATAGGAAAGGGGGAGAGAGAAAGAGGAAGAAAGAGAGAGAGAGAAAGGGAAAGAGAAAGAGAAAGAAAAAAGGAGAAAGAGATAGAAAGGGAAAGAAAAGGGAAAGAGAAAATGAAAGAGAAAGGGAAAGAGGAGAAAGAAAAGAGAAAAAAGAAAGGGAAAGAGAAAGAAAAAAGGAGAAAGTAAGGGAAAGAGAAAGGGAGATAAAGAAAGAGAAAGAGAAAGAAAGAAAGGGAAAGAGAAAGAGAGAAAGAGAAAGAAAGAAAGGGAAAGAGAAAGAGAGAAAGAAAGAAAGAAAGAAAGAAAGAGAAAGAAAGAAAGAAAGAAAGAAAGAAAGAAAGAAAGAAAGAAAGAAAGAAAGAAAGAAAGGGAAA
This sequence comes from Bothrops alternatus, assembly GCA_034064705.1. Classification (NCBI taxonomy): domain Eukaryota; kingdom Metazoa; phylum Chordata; class Lepidosauria; order Squamata; family Viperidae; genus Bothrops; species Bothrops alternatus. The sequence goes on along the minus strand of JARGCV010000748.1, from coordinate 186,125 downwards.
GGCAAAGCAAAGAGAGAAAGAGAAAGGGAAAGGAAGAAAGAGAGGGAAAAGGAAAGGAGAGAGAGAGATAGACAGAGAGAGAAAGATAGACAGAGATAGAGAGATGTAAAGAGAGAAAGAGAGAGAGGGAGGGAGGGAGGGAGGGAGAGGGAAAAGGAAAGGGGGAGAGAGAGAAAGAGAGAGAAAGAAGGGGGAATAGGAAAGGGGAGAGAGAGAAAAAGGAAGAAAGAGGAAGAGAAAGAAAGAGAGAGAGAGAGAGAGAGAGAGAGAGAGAGAGAGAGAAAGGGAAAGAGAGAAAAAGAAAAAAGGAGAAAGAGATAGAAAGGGAAAGAAAAGGGAAAGAGAAAATGAAAGAGAAAGAGAAAGGGAAAAAGGAGAAAGAAAAGAGAGAAAAAAGAAAGGGAAAGAGAAAGAAAAAAGGAGAAAGAAAGGGAAAGAGAAAGGGAGATAAAGAAAGAGAAAGAGAAAGAAAGGGAAAGAGAAAGGGAGAAAGAAAGAAAGAAAGAAAGAAAGAAAGAAAGAAAGAAAGGGAAAGAGAAAGGCAAAGGCAAAGAGAAAGAGAAAGGGAAAGGAAGAAAGAGAAAGAGAGGGAAAAGGAAAGGAGAGAGAGAGAGAAGGGAAAGAAAGAGAGAGAGAGAGAGAGAGAGAAAGAGAAAAAAGAAAGAAAGAGAAATAAAGAAAGGCAAAGGCAAAGAGAGAAAGAGAAAGGGAAAGGGAGAGAAAGAAAGAGAAAGAGAGAAAAGGAAAGGGGGAGAGAGAGAAGAGAAAGAAAGAGAAAGAGAGAGAGAAAGAGAAAGAGAAAGAGAAAAGGAGAAAGGAGAAAGAGAGAAAGGGAAAGGGAGAGAGAAAGCGAAAGAAAGGCAAAGAGAAAGGGAAAGGAAAAGAGGACAAAGAGAAAGAGAGATAAAGAAAGGGAAAGGGAAAGAGAGAAAGAGAGAAAGGGAAAGGGAGGAAATAGAAAGGGAGAGAGGGAAAGACAAAGAGAAAAAAGAGAAAGAGAGAAAGAGAAAGGAAGAGGAAGAGGAAGGAGAGAAAGATAGTTGGATAACAAATACTTCAAAGTAGGATTCTCCACTCATCAGAATTTCTTAGCGACAGCAGGCTGTGATTCAAGTGGTGAAGTATAGATTCTAAATCCCACAACTTCTGCTGCTCTTGGTCCTGCTTGGTTTGTTGTCTTGGCTTTATTGTAAACATCCGCAAGTTTCAAGAATATTCAACTCCGGCTTGGAACACTAACTTTTCGAAAGCACAGTCATTTTTTTTTAAAGACATCATTTGTTTTAATTTGATCAGGAGCAATATGGGCAACCCAGGATTGGGAGACGGAACGGAGGGGTTTTATTTACAACCTGCCTGGGAAATCAGAAGCGGAACCATTTTGTAGCTGAGCCGAAGAAGGACATCTGGATTAATGAAATTTATGAAACCATCTTGTTTTGCAGCCGGCCGTTCATTCTTCTCTGTGCACCGTGCTAATAAATAGCCATCATGATTTGGCTGAAACACATGCTCAAGATGAACGGAAAGTTTATCAACTTCTTTCGATAGGCCTTTTCCACAAGTTGGCATTGTTAATTGTTCTTTGCCAAATAAAAACAGAAAAAGGGAACTGAAATTCAAATATCAGGGAAGGGAAGGGAAGGGAAGGGAAGGAAGTAAAGAGATGAAGAAGGGAAGGGAAGGGAAGGGAGTAAAAAGATGATGGGGGAAGGGAAGGGAAGAGATGAGACGAGGAAGGGAAGAGATGAAGGGAAGGAAGTAAAGAGATGAAGAAGGGAAGGGAAGGGAAGGGAGTAAAAAGATGATGGGGGAAGGGAAGGGAAGAGATGAGACAAGGAAGGGAAGAGATGAAGGGAAGGAAGTAAAGAGATGAAGAAGGGAAGGGAGGGGAAGAGAAGGGAAGGGATCAAAGAGATGAAGAAGGGAAGAGAAGGGAGAGGAAGAAGGGAAGGGAGAGGAAGAGAGGGAGGGAGGGAGGGAGGGAGAGAGGGAAGGAAGGAAGGAAGGAAGGAAGGAAGGAAGGAAGGAAGGAAGGAAGGAAGGAAGGAAGGTCACATGGCTGCAATTTCCATTTTTTTTGTTTTGTTTTGGAAACCAGCATTTATTTTTGTTTTCCAGCAAAAAACACACATAGCTTTCCTTTCCTTCCCTCTTTCCCTCTTTCCCTGTTTCCTTTTCTGAAATGCTAGCTACTTCTCCTAGTTCTACATCATCCCCAGATCTAGTCATGATCCCCTCGATCTCTTCATCCCAATGATTAATAAATGCTTGAACAACAGAGAGCCGAGCACCGAGACCTCTGATGTGCCTCTCAATATTATTTTTCAAGCTGGTGCATGAAGCCATTTATCAACACACAGGCTGTCATTCAGCTAATTAAGAATTCATTTAACAGTGGCATCATCCAGCCCATTTTAAACTATTTTATTAATGAGGATATCGTGAGATGCTTTATTCAACACATCGCTGAGGCCACACTAGACTAGGTAAAGAACATTTCCCCAATCTATTAAGTTAACAATTCTGTCAAAAAGGAAGCGAGGCAGTTTCATCTGGCAGGAATTGTTTATGCAGAATCTGTCTGTCTGTCTGTCTGTCTATATCTATATCAGTCTGTCTGTCTGTCTGTTTATCTGTCTATGTCTATGTCTATGTCTATGTCTATGTCTATGTCTGTCTCTGTCTCTGTCTCTGTCTCTGTCTCTATCTCTATCTCTATCTCTATCTCTATCTCTATCTCTATCTCTATCTCTATCTCTATCTCTATCTCTATCTCTATCTCTATCTCTATCTCTATCTCTATCTCTATCTCTATCTCCATCTCCATCTCCATCTCCATCTCCATCTCCATCTCCATCTCCATTTCTATCTATCTATCTATCTATCTATCTATCTATCTATCTATCTATCTATCTATCTATCTATCTATCTATCTATCTATCTATCTATCTATCCATCTATCGATCCATCCATCCATCCATCCATCCATCCATCCATCCATCCATCCATCCATCCATCCATCCATCTCTGTATCTGTATCTGTATCTGTATCTGTATCTGTATCTGTATCTGTATCTGTATCTGTATCTGTATCTGTATCTGTATCTGTATCTGTATCTATCTGTATCTGTATCTGTATCTGTATCTGTGTCTATCTCTATCTCTATCTCTATCTCTATCTCTATCTCTATCTCTATCTCTATCTCTATCTCTATCTCTATCTCTATCTCTATCTCTATCTCTATCTCTATCTCTATCTCTATCTCTATCTATGTAGGTCTTTAGTTATTCGGGTTTTCTCCCACGTAGAGTTTGAAGTGTCTTGGTGACGTTTTGACACTTCAAACTCTACATGGGAGAAAACCCGAATAACCAAAGACCTACATACAAACACCTGCGAAAACCTCAGAAAACATCTATATCTATAGTATAAAAATAAATAACTTACGACCACCAGGAGAATCCAAATAGGAAAATATTTTAATAAAATATTAAAGGTGCAAATGCTAGGCTGTATGATATCCAGACAAGTGTTACCCATACAGGAAAGGGGGAGAGGAGGGGGAACATAGAACAGGGAGAGACCACTGATCCACAACTGAAGGGAGTGGGAGGAAGTACTTGGAGCCCCAATCAAATGCCCCTCCCAAGACTCGCAATAAAGGGAAAGATGGTACGGGAGTAAACACCATCAAAGGGCAGGAGGATGAAAGGATCTTAACAAACCTAGGAATCAACGTTGAAAGAGTGAGCAAGAATGTTCGAAGGAATGATAGAGGAGGGCTGAGTGCAGACGCCAAAGAAACAACTAGAACACAAATCAATCAGCTAGGACCGATGATGCGGTCTAGGAGCCGGGTGCAAGCGTTAGCTAACCCTATTTAAGGCATCTCCATTAACTGGCTTTTAACGCTGACAATGTCGGAAGTTCCCGACAAAAGCTCGGTTTTATTAAAATATTTTCCTATTTGGATTCTCCTGGTGGTCGTAAGTTATTTATTTTTATACTATGAATATACCCAGGAGTCGTATTTTTACAGACATTATCAACCATGTCTATGTCTATGTCTATGTCTATGTCTATGTCTATGTCTATGTCTATGTCTATGTCTATGTCTATGTCTATGTCTATGTCTGTCTATGTCTATGTCTGAAGTGCAAATGGTTCCTGCAGTCTGCAATGCTTTCTGGGAAATCTATTCATACTCCCTCACCATTCGAAGGGGTTCATCCCAAAGTTCATAGTTAACTGTCTGTGAAGTTTTTCAGTCATCCCAATTTTGGTTTCTCCCAAAGGTACTTTTTTCAGGCGGCAACTGGACTTTCTGCTTTTTCTTTGAAGACATTTCGCTTCTCATCCAAGAAGACAGACAGTTGTTTACTTCGATGTTCATTTAATCTCTCCTTCTCTATTCTGACCAGACATTTTTCAAGCTCCTGTGTGATGACCCAGGGCCCAGCACAGAGGCAATGCAATCAGATGGCAATTCAAACCACCCTTTAATTGCTCCAAATTTTCCCCAAATGCTCCCATGTTTCTGGCAAGCCTCCAAACACAGGAAGACACACACACCTCTGGCTGCAAGTAGCCTCACACACAGTCTGATTAGGAGAGGAATTTACTCAAGGCCACGGAGATAGCAAGGAATGACACATACATCACAAACCTAACCAGTCTGTGTGAATACATGCTTGCCTGAGTGGTTTCAGAAGGGAAGCCAAAATACAGTCCAAGATCTTTGAACATCCAAGTAACGTTGTCAACTAGTCCAATGGTCAGAGTGTCCAGGTTTCCAAGCAGAAGACACAGAACAAGAGATCAGCAACAACACACACAAAACTCCAAGGAATCAGCGTTTGTTCCTGACAAATGCCTCTCCCCACAGTGTCTCCTTAAATCTCAGTCTCCAGGTGTGCCTTGTGGAGAGGGGCAGGATGCTCTCCTCCTGAGTAGTTGAGCCTGCTTGTGTTGTTCCCTCCTTCTCTCCACTCTCCGTGCTCTAGGATCAGGTGGGAGTGGCCCTTGCTCATCGCCTGAACTCTGCCTCTCCTGTTCCTCCTGTCCCATTCCTGAAGGGCCCTGGCCTGCCTCAGCCTGCTCTTCCCCCACATTCCTCTGAAGCCACAGACCCCTCTCCCTCGACCTCCATGGGGTCCCACCGTTCCAGCTCATTTTCCTCCGCAGATTCAGGCTCCGACGGAGGCATGACATCCTGCCTCTCTTTGTTCTCTGGAAAAAGAGGCGTCTTTCCTGCAACTCCATGCTATCTCCCTGCCTGGACAAGGGATTGGACTAGAAGACCTCCAAGGTCCCTTCCAACTCTTCTGCTATTCTGTTAATTTTAAGTTTGCCTCGTTTGTTTCTTGCACTCTAGAAGCCATTGAGATTGGGAGTGGCCTCCGCTGTTCTGTTCTAGTTTCTTGTCAATCTCTAGGTACCCGTCTTCCATCCTGGTATCATCCAGTGTTGACTCCAGCCCTGGCCAACTTTCCACTTTTTCTCTAGAGTAGTGTATCTCATCCTTGGCAATGTTAAGACAGATGGACTTCAACTCCCAGAATCCTCTCAGCTAATTTCTCACTTCATTTATTTATTTATTTGTTTATTTATTTATTTATTCATTCATTCATTCATTCATTCATTCGTTCGTTCGTTCGTTCGTTCGTTCGTTCGTTCGTTCGTTCGTTCGTTCGTTTATTTATTTATTTATTTATTTATTTATTTATTTATTTGACTTATATGCCGCCCTTCTCCCCAGACTCAGGGCGGCTCACAGCAAAAATACAAGTACAAAAATATAAATCAATTAACATAGTAATATACAATATAAAAACTATTTGTTTTCTGAGGTTTTCGCGGGTGTTTGTATGTAGGTCTTTGGTTCTTCGGGTTTTCTCCCACGTAGAATTTAAAGTGTCTTGGCGACGTTTCGACGAAGTCACATTCGTCATCTTCAGGCTGTTACCACTCATACAACATACAGTCCCAATCAAAGGCCCAGGGGCAGAGCGCAGCTCATACGCCCCAAGCCTGTCTGCATAAATGTGTTTTTAAGAGTTTTTGGAAAGCTAGGAGGGAGGGAGCAGTACAAACCTCTGAGGGAAGTTGGTTCCAGAGGGCTGGGGCAGCAACAGAGAAGGCCCTAACCCTAGGTCCCGCCAGACGGCACTGTCTAACAGACAGGACCCATAGGAGGCCAACCCTACGTGCCCTAATCGGTCGCTGGGATTCATGGGGCAGATTTATTTATTTATTTATTACTTGAACTTATATGCCGCCCTTCTCCTAGGACCCAGGGCGGCTCACTTCTGCTCTAGACCAGTGTTTCTCAATCTTTGCAACGTTGAGACAGGTGGACTTCAACTCCCAGAATTCCCCCAGCCAGCTTTACACTTCTGCTCTAGACCAATGTTTCCAAACCTTGGCAACCTTGAGACAGGTAGACGTCAAGTCCCAGAATTCTCCAGCCAACATTCCACCTTTGTTCTAGATTAGTGTATTTCATCCTTGATAATGTTGAGACAGGTGGACTTCAACTCCCAGAATTCCCCAACCAGCTTTCCACTTCTGTTCTAGACCAATGTTTCCAAACCTTGGCAACGTTGAGACAGGTGGACGTCAAGTCCCAGAATTCCCCCAGCCAGCTTCTCTAGATTAACACCATCTTGATAAGATTGACAAGATGCTAGCTGAACATGTCTTTCCTGTCTATTCTAGCTTCTCTCTTGTCCAGAATCCATGATGTATTCTTCACCAATCATCTGGGAAATAACGTAAAAAGGGTAAGGAAAACACAAATGTATTTGGGGACTTTGATTCTATCCTTGTGTGAATTGTGATACTTTGATTCTATCCAGCCATCCATTTATCTACCCATCCATCTCCCTATCTGGCTATCCACTCATCTAGGTGTTCATTTAGATGGATCTACATCCCTATCCATCCATTCGGTGCATGTAAAAATAAATGCAGGCTTATAACGTTTATTGATCCTTTTGTAAATTAAAAATGTCACTCATTCACGCTCTCTCTTTCACACAGACACATAAGCCTCTCCAGGATTGAGACAGTGCATCTTTTCACACAATAAAATGCACACAAAACCATAGAAAAAAAATCTACACAGTGACATGTTGCTATATACATTATATGTTATCTATCTGTTTCTATCTATAAATCCATCTAATTTCTATTACCTCTATCCATCCATCCATCCATCCATCAATCCAGTGCTTTTTTTCCTAAAAAAAAAAAAAAGGGGTGTATGACTCATACACGTCATACACCCTGCCTTGCCTACCCTACAAGGATCCATCCAAAAAAGGTGCTGGAACTCCGTTCTGGGCGTTCTATGAGAAAAAAAGCCCTGTCTATCTATCTATCTATCTATCTATCTATCTATCTATCTATCTATCTATCTATCTATCTATCTATCTATCTATCTATCTATCTATCTATCTACTCTCTATCATCGATGTATTTATTTACCTCTCTCTCTCTCTCTCTCTCTCTCTCTCTCTCTCTCTCTCTCTCTCTCTCTCTCTCTCTCTCCATCCATCTAATTTCTATTAACTCTCTCCACCCATCCATTCTATTTATCTATTGATATCTATCTGTATAATCTCTATCTATCTATCTATCTATCTATCTATCTATCTATCTATCTATCTAATCTCTATCATCGATGTATTTATTTACCTCTCTCTCTCTCTCTCCATCCATCTAATTTCTATTAACTCTCTCCACCCATCCATTCTATTTATCTATTGATATCTATCTGTATAATCTCTATCTATCCATCCATCCATCCATCTATCTATCTATCTATCTATCTATCTATCTATCTATCTACCATCTTTATAATTATCTATCTATCTATCTGTCTGTCTGTCTGTCTATCTATCTATCTATCTATCTATCTATCTATCTATCTATCTATCTATCTATCTAATCTCTCTCTATTAACTATCTATCCATCCATTCTATTCATCTATCTATTCTATCCATATAATCTCTATTATCTATTTACCTCTGTCTGTCTGTCTGTCTGTCTATCTATCTATGTATCTATCTATCTATCTATCTATCTATCTGTTATGTCTGGCCTCTCATAACTCATTAATATCCACGTAAATATATCTTTAAGAGGTTTATTTAATACATTTCAAAAGAATTCGTTTCAAAGCAAGCTGCTGGCATTATGTTGGCCTGAACGGCCAAATAAAATCTATTTACATTTAGATAAACATGCTCTTCTCCTACATCCCAATTAACTTACTTTTCTTCTTTATCACATTGTCCAAGAGCTCATTATCCTTCGGTAGGTTTTCAAAACACCAGAATACTGAGTTCCAAAGCACTGCCAAAGTTTTCAACCCACTCTTTGATCAACGTTGCTCGTGACAAAGGCGTAGTCATTCTTTCCCCTTCTAATATAGTGTCCGATACGTCACTTCCCCAATTACTTCCTTTTTCCAGTTAACTGACACCTTCGCTTATCAAACCTTCGGAACCTCGGATTAATCCATTTATCTTCTTGTTCTAAATCTGACTCATCATTTTGAGAATCTGATTCAGAATGCATACAAAGCTCTTCATTATCTCTCTCAGCTGCCGGGAGGGGAAACCACCCAGAGGGGCCTGGCTGCTGATCCTCGGCTGCCGGGAGGGGAAACCACCCAGAGGGGCCTGGCTGCTGATCCTCGGCTGCCGGGAGGGAAACACATTCAGAGGAACCTGGCTGCTGATCCTCATCCTCTGATACTTCCCAAGCTGGTCCAGGGACACTCACAACACTATCCCCCCCGCAGGCCCCTCCCCCCGGGGCCGTCGCAGGGGATGTGGTTTGTAGGGAAACGCAGAATGAAAATCCCAAATTAACCGAGGAGCCTCAATATCACGAGCATCGACCCAACAGCCAGCGGCTGGCCCACCCCCGGTCCAATCAACCAAATATTGGAAGCGGTCGTTGAGCCATCGGGAATCTCGGATGCCGGACACCTCCAACCGGGAAACAGGAACGTGAGCACGGCGAGCTGTCGGGCCCGGATCAGGAGGTCGAAGCGGAGAATCAGGGTTGACAGGAACAAGCAAGGAGCGATGAAACACGGGATGTACACGAAGAGACCTAGGCAAAGTCAAACGATAGGTCACCGGATTGATGACCGTCTCCACAGGGAAAGGACCCAGGAAACGTTGATCAAGCTTGCGGTGAATTCTCCCTGGAAACAAGTACTTGGTGGAGAGCCAAACCCGATCTCCAACAGCTAACGGCGGCGTGTCACGACGCGAGCGGTCTGCAACCCGCTTGTAGTCTTCCTTGGCCTTAGTCAAGTGCTGCTTAACCATGTCGTGGACTGACTGCAGTTCGGTTAAATAGTCTTCTGCAACTGGAACTGGAGAATCGAGGAGCGTGAGCGGGAAAAATCTGGGATGATAGCCGTAGTTGGCAAAAAACGGGGTGGTCTGAGTGGAAGTATGCTGAGAGTTGTTGAAAGCGAATTCGGCCACGGAGAGATATTTGGACCAATCGTTCTGTTGGTCGTTGATGAAACAACGCAAATACTGCTCCAGGATGCCAATCACTTTCTCTGTACCCCCATCAGTCTCTGGGTGATGCGTGGAGGCTAGATTAACTTGGACTTGAAGCGCAGACATGAGTTCTCTCCAGAACTCCGAGGTGAACTGGGTTCCTCGGTCGGACACTATTTTGTCAGGCAAACCGTGTAGCCGGAAGATATGTTGAATGAACAGCTGAGCAGTGACCTTGGCTGTCGGTATTCTTCGGCAAGGAATGAAATGTGCCATTTTGGTCAGCATGTCCACCACTACAAAGACAACGGTGTAGCCGGCAGAAACAGGTAGACAAGTCAAGAAGTCCATGGAAATAGCTCCCCAGGGTCTCTCCGGCGTGGGTAAAGGCTGTAATAATCCCGGAGGGGCTCCTGTGGCATGTTTTGCCTGACGGCACCGTACACAGGAATTTACATAGGATTGCACATCATGGCGAAGTCTGGGCCACCAAAAAGTCCGAGACACTAAGTGAAGAGTCTTAAAGAAACCAAAATGACCTGCCGCAGGGTTATCATGGCATTGAGTCAGGATGAGACCTCGGAGTGGGCCTGCTGGAACATATAACAGGTTGCGGAAGCGTAATAGTCCCTCGGACAAGGTCCAAGGTGAGTCGGGACCCACCTCTTGTCTCTTTCGTATTGCAAAGTCATCTAGTTGTTGCGCTTCCCGAATCTGTCGTCGTAGATCTACTGGATCATGCACGGCTGCGATCGATTCGATAGGCAGAATGGTTCGAAGCGGTAAGGGATCCTTGATCTGTAGATACTCAGGTTTACGGGACAGGGCATCTGCTCTTTTGTTGTACCCTTTCGGAATGTAGGTGACTTTAAAGTTGAATCGAGCGAAGAACAAAGACCAACGGATTTGACGTTGATTCAATTTCCTGGCAGATTGCAAAAATTCCAAGTTTTTATGGTCAGTCCGAACTTCAACTTGGTAGCGGGCTCCTTCCAGGTGGTGTCTCCAGGTCTCAAAAGCAGTCTTGATGGCCAATAGTTCTTTTTCCCAAATGGTATAATGGCGTTCGGAGGGAGTCAGTTTCCTGGAGTAATAAGCACACGGGAACAGGGGGCCGCCATCTTGGCGTGTTTGAAGTAGCACGGCCCCTACTGCAACATCTGAGGCGTCAGCCTCCACTACAAAGGGACGACAAGGATCTGGATACTTGAGAATGGGTTCCTGAACAAAAGCCTTTTTGAGGGTCTGAAACGCCTGTTGCTCGGCATCGCCCCACTGGAACTTAACGCCTTTCCGTAACAGTCGAGTAAGGGGCGCAGTCAAGGCAGAAAATCTTGGAATAAATATCCTGTAATAGTTCGCAAATCCCAAAAGTCTTTGGACATCTTTTGCTTTACATGGTGGTTGCCAGGTTTGCAAGGCCTCAACCTTGCCAGGGTCCATGGCGATGCCTTGTGGAGAAATCACATGTCCCAGAAACTCAATTGTGGTTTGATAGAATTGACATTTCTCTAACTTGGCGTAAAGGTGATGCTCTCTCAAGCGTTGCAAAACTCGCCGGAGATGTTGAAGATGGGTGGCTCGTGACGGGGAATAAATTAGGATGTCATCGAGGTAAACCACCACAAATTGATCTAATAAATCCCGGAAGATGTCATTCATGAAATGTTGAAAGACGGCCGGAGCATTGGTGAGTCCAAAGGGCATAACGGTATACTCAAAATGACCATACCTGGTTCCAAACGCGGTCTTCCACTCGTCCCCCTCTCGAATGCGAACCAGGTTGTAAGCACCCCTTAAATCTATCTTGGTGAAGATGGTCGCTGATCGGAGACGGTCCATGAGATCAGGAATCAAAGGCAGAGGGTACCGGTTGCGCACCGTGATGGCATTGAGCTTGCGATAGTCACAGCATAGGCGTAAATCTCCGGTTTTCTTCTTCACGAATAACACAGGAGCTGACAAAGGCGAGGAAGAGGGACGAATGAAACCCCTGGCCAGGTTTTTGTCCACAAAGTCTTTCAATGCGGCCAACTCGGGTTCTGACATGGAGTAAAGGCGTCCCCTTGGAAGCTTGGCATTTGGTAGTAAATCAATGGTACAGTCATATGGTCTATGCGGAGGCAATTGGTCTGCCTCTTTCTCATTGAATATATCTGCAAAGTCCGCTAGATCGGCCGGCAAGGTGATGTCAGGGTGGGATGGTAGCTGGGCTGCACAAACTTGGCGTACGTGGTCTACGCATTGCAAACTGGGAAATGAAACAAAGTTCTGGGACCACACTACACAAGGATCATGGGTTCTCAACCAGGCTAGGCCGAGAACTAAGGGAAAATGAAGTCCCTTGGTAACATAGAATTGGATGGCTTCTTCATGTTGTCCTATGACCAGGCGTATGGGCTGGGTCATAAACTTGATCGGTCCAGACAACAACCCACGACCATCGATTGTCTCAACCAGCATAGGCGGCTTCACGGAGCACAAAGGTATGGCATGCTGACGAGCGAAAGCTTCATTCATAAAATTGGTGGTGGCTCCAGAATCCAACAAGGCGTGGGCCAGAATGCCCTGGGCATGATTTCCCAGAAGTATATTGGTTGCTAGGATCAGATGTCTCGGAGGACCGGGGTCGTTGTCTGCGGAACTGGAACTGGGTTTGGTGCCTGCCCGACCCAATGTTTCCATTAGGCCAGGCTCTGGCCGTTTCCCGGCAAGGTGGCTTGAAACTGCTGAGTGGGAGGCCGAGCTGGAACAGGAGTAGGACCTGCCGTACCACGTCTTTTCTGGGGGCAGGCCATGACGAAGTGACCCATCTCTCCACAGTACAGGCACAAGCCCTCAGCTCTCCGTCTTGCCTTCTCAGCCTCGGTCAAACGAGCTCTGGCTGCCCCAAGATCCATGGGCTCATCTCTGGTCATGGGTGCAGGGCGCCTCTCAGTGTAAGCCGGCCCTGTTTGGAAAATACGTCTGGGTGCCGGGATAGGTGGAGTGATAGGTAGGGTCTGGAATCCTCTGCGTGGTGCAGGAACTGGCTTGGCACTTCCGGTGACTGGAAACATCTGTTTGACCAGGCGGGCATCCATGGCTTGCGTTTGCGCCTCAATAGCCAAACAATGTTGGTATAATGCATCCAGGGTCGCAGGTATTACAGTAGTTTTCAATCCATTCAAGATCTGAGAAGACAGGCCATCTTGAAAGATTTCCATGAGAGCCTCATTATTCCAATTAATTTCTTGAGCTAGGCGGCGAAAATCTGATATATAGTCCGCTACGCAGCGCGATCCTTGACGTAGCTCTCGTATCTGCCGGGTGGCATTTTGTCTACGAAGGGGGTCAACAAATTCTCTTTCCATCAGCTGGCAAAATCCTGCATAATTGCGTAGGACAGGATCTTGTCCGTCTATCAGAGGAGACGACCAATCAGCAGCTGTCCCAGAGAGTAAACTTAAAATGAAAGCTACTTTCGTTTCATCAAGCTGGAAGTCGGCTGGAGTTGAGGCAATGAATGTTTTACATTGGTTTAAAAAAGCTGGAAATTTACTACGCTCTCCAGTAAACTTATCAGGCAAGGCTAAATAACATCTGCTCTGTCTGGGAGGGGGGGCTGGAGCTGGGCCTGCTGCAGCTTGCTGAATCTGCTGTTGCAAATCTCCAATTTGTTGCTGGAGAGTTTGAACTAATAGATGCAGAGCCGGGTTATCAGCGAGGAGTTTCTCCATGACGTCACTGAAAGCTCGGACTAATTTTCGTCTTTACTGTTTTTGGGTCACGAGCAATCTGTTATGTCTGGCCTCTCATAACTCATTAATATCCACGTAAATATATCTTTAAGAGGTTTATTTAATACATTTCAAAAGAATTCGTTTCAAAGCAAGCTGCTGGCATTATGTTGGCCTGAACGGCCAAATAAAATCTATTTACATTTAGATAAACATGCTCTTCTCCTACATCCCAATTAACTTACTTTTCTTCTTTATCACATTGTCCAAGAGCTCATTATCCTTCGGTAGGTTTTCAAAACACCAGAATACTGAGTTCCAAAGCACTGCCAAAGTTTTCAACCCACTCTTTGATCAACGTTGCTCGTGACAAAGGCGTAGTCATTCTTTCCCCTTCTAATATAGTGTCCGATACGTCACTTCCCCAATTACTTCCTTTTTCCAGTTAACTGACACCTTCGCTTATCAAACCTTCGGAACCTCGGATTAATCCATTTATCTTCTTGTTCTAAATCTGACTCATCATTTTGAGAATCTGATTCAGAATGCATACAAAGCTCTTCATTATCTCTCTCAGCTGCCGGGAGGGGAAACCACCCAGAGGGGCCTGGCTGCTGATCCTCGGCTGCCGGGAGGGGAAACCACCCAGAGGGGCCTGGCTGCTGATCCTCGGCTGCCGGGAGGGAAACACATTCAGAGGAACCTGGCTGCTGATCCTCATCCTCTGATACTTCCCAAGCTGGTCCAGGGACACTCACAACACTATCTATCTATCTATCTATCTATCTATCATCTCTCCATCCATCTAATTTCTATTAACTCTCTCCACCCATCCATTCTATTTATCTATTGATATCTATCTGTATAATCTCTATCTATCTATCTATCTATCTATCTATCTATCTATCTATCTATCTATCTATCTATCTATCTATCTATCTATCTAATCTCTATCATCGATGTATTTATTTACCTCTCTCTCTCTCTCTCCATCCATCTAATTTCTATTAACTCTCTCCACCCATCCATTCTATTTATCTATTGATATCTATCTATATAATCTCTATCTATCCATCCATCCATCCATCTATCTATCTATCTATCTATCTATCTATCTACCATCTTTATAATTATCTATCTATCTGTCTGTCTGTCTGTCTGTCTATCTATCTATCTATCTATCTATCTATCTATCTATCTATCTATCTATCTATCTATCTAATCTCTCTCTATTAACTATCTATCCATCCATTCTATTCATCTATCTATTCTATCCATATAATCTCTATTATCTATTTACCTCTGTCTGTCTGTCTGTCTATCTATCTATGTATCTATCTATCTATCTATCTATCTATCTATCTATCTATCTATCTATCTATCTATCTATCTATCTATCTATCTATCTATCTATCTATCATCTCTCCATCCATCTAATTTCTATTAACTCTCTCCACCCATCCATTCTATTTATCTATTGATATCTATCTGTATAATCTCTATCTATCTATCTATCTATCTATCTATCTATCTATCTATCTATCTATCTATCTATCTATCTATCTAATCTCTATCATCGATGTATTTATTTACCTCTCTCTCTCTCTCTCCATCCATCTAATTTCTATTAACTCTCTCCACCCATCCATTCTATTTATCTATTGATATCTATCTATATAATCTCTATCTATCCATCCATCCATCTATCTATCTATCTATCTATCTATCTATCTATCTATCTATCTATCTATCTACCATCTTTATAATTATCTATCTATCTATCTGTCTGTCTGTCTGTCTGTCTGTCTGTCTGTCTATCTATCTATCTATCTATCTATCTATCTATCTATCTATCTAATCTCTCTCTATTAACTATCTATCCATCCATTCTATTTATCTATCTATTCTATCCATATAATCTCTATTATCTATTTACCTCTGTCTGTCTGTCTGTCTGTCTGTCTATCTATCTATGTATCTATCTATCTATCTATCTATCTATCTATCTATCTATCTATCTATCTATCTATCTATCTATCTATCTATCTATCATCTCTCCATCCATCCATCCATCCATCCATTCATCCATCCATCTATCTCAGCAGCTCCCAACCTTTTCTATATCCTGCACCCCTAAAACGCTTCTGATATATCCTCACACCCCTCTCACACCCCTTACAAAAGTTTGAAATGGCAACGAATTATGCATATACAGTATAATTTTTAAAACCCAAGTTTTCGCACCCCCTGGAATATCGTCTCGCAGCCCCAGTTGGGAATCCCTGCTTCTCTGTACCAGTTTTTGGTAGGCCAAATCAACAAACAAAATCCACATGAATTAGTGAAATTCTGTCTTATTCATCTAGGTTGTCATAGCAGAATCGTGAAAGCCGGATGGTATTTTTCCTTCTCTCCTGCTTATTTATTTGACCTCTATAGCCACTCACCTCAGCAAACAAGTCCAGATGGCTCACAATTCAAAACCTACTGTATATTACAATTAAAATCCTAAAAACATTTTAAAAACAATTAACAGTCAAAAGCATTAAACATTAAAACGTCTAATATGAAGTACACACAAAGCAGGAAGTCTGGCCTGCTAACAATATAGACAGGAAGTGGATAATGAAACATAAGCAAGAAAACAAGCAACCAAGGACCCCACAGTCATCGTCGTCCTCTTCCTCCTCCTCCTCCTCCTCCTCCTCCTCCCTCCCTCCCTCCTTCTAGCATTGATGATGTTGTCTAGTTGGGTCATGAAACATCTGCAAGAAAACCACCAAGCTCTGAGAGCACCAAGGACCCCACAGTCTTCCTCTTCTTCCTCCTCCTCCTCCCTCTAGCATTGATGATGTTACCTAGTTGGGTCATGAAACATCTGCAAGAAAACCACCAAGCTCTGAGAGCACCAAGGACCCCACAGTTCAACCACAAGCTACAAAAATATTCCCTTCTCTTGGTGACCTGGATATCCCATGCAAACCTAGCCACATGCAATGGGTACCCCCAAATCGTTGTGCTAGATTGCAAATCAGGTGACCAGCATCTTCGTGTGCTTTGGGCTGCTGGTGGTGGAGAAAACAACAAGCGCTTCTTGGCTTGATATTGTGTTAATCTCAGCACCTGGAACTGCAAAATCTTCTTTTACATAATTCAAGGTGTTCCTTATTTCAACCGGATTTCGGAAAGTTAAGAATTCTTCAGGCGGGGTTGAAAGGGAGACGCACTTTGCTGGCCCAGCATGTGCCTGTGGGAAGTCAGGCCCCCACTCCCCTGAGAAAGAAATATTTTGGGAGATATTGAAAAAGCAGAATATATTTCTATAAGGGAATAATGGAAAATCTTAGGCAGAAACTCCCCTCTTCCCAAAGTCTCTCTGCCCCAAGCAGGGGCCAGATCTATAGAATTGCAGATTTGAGAAGCTTGGAGCTGATGGGATTAGAAAGACAAAGATCCCTAGAACCAACAACTCCTCACTGTCCCCTCCCCCCAAATCCAACACAGGAAGTAAGCCATCAGCCCCAGCCCCAGGGAAGCAGGGCATGACCTTTAGGACATTAGGATTAACCCACCATCATCAGAATACTAAAAGGGCACACTGAAGCTCAGGTCAAAGTTCATGCCACAGGAACAGGAAGAACAACTCCAAACTCAAAAGCCCAAGAAGGTATAAAAACTCACCACTCCCAGCAACAGGTGGTCAGCTGCCCCAGAGCCACATGTCTTGTGGTTCTGCTCTTCAATCAACCACAACCTTCTTTCCTAAAGCAGTGTCCATTTTGTTTATTCCCAGCTTGGACTGGACCCTGATGAAGATTTTTCTTTCAACATGTCAATCTGTTGACAAGCAGCCATGTTACTGCCAGACCACCCTTGTGTTGTGCTTCTCCATGCAATACCCCAATCTCACCCCAATTTGTTATTTTGTAGACTTTTCCAGATTCTTATTCTTCTTCCACTCCCCACAAGCTATTGAGATTAGTCACCACTGTTTTCCCTGCAGCACTGAGGGGAGCTGTCTCTTCCCCAAATCCCTTCTTTGACCCAGCAAGTTCAGATGCTCCTGACAGCTTGGGAAGCAATTAATGCCAATCATGGGGGCAGACCTTCTCTTTTCTCACCTGATCTGCATCGTTTTGTCCACTGAGCTTTTAACGCGGTTCCTCAGCAACTGTGAAGTTAGTTCTGCTCCCTTCTTGTTATCTAGAGCAAGTTTCTGGAGGTGGACTAGTGAAGGCCAGCAAATTAGAAGGTTTAGCTAGTGGTGGAGACTTTACTTACTTTTCCTGTAGATGAGAGCTGGAGGAGGGTTTTTTTTTTTTTTGAGTTATCAGGTTGTGTAATTGGGGTCACAGCAGTTTAGTGAGAGGGAATTGTTTGTTGGTATGGTATGGTTGGTAGAGGGGAAAGGAGGTGAGATGATCCTTGCCTAACTAGAGGTGATGAATGCTGAATAACACAGAAGCGCCTTGAGTATTAGGAACCCCTTATTGGAAGTTTGAAGTTGGGAATGTTAGGCCTGGGCATGGATCTTCACCAACAGAGAAAGGACTATGAAGAAGGTGAAGTTATAACATTGTCAGCCACAAAGAAGAGGGGGTCAACTTATTTTTCAAAAGGACCCGAAGGTAAGACGAGAATCAATAGACGGAAACTAATCAAGGAGAGAAGCAAGCTGGAATGAAGGAGAAACTTCCTATCAGTGAGCACAATTAACTAGTGGAAGAGCTTGCCTCCAGAAATTGTAGGTGCTTCATCACTGGAGGTTTTTCAGAAGAGACTGAAGATAAGATACCATCTGTCTGAAATGGTATAGAGTCTCCTGCTTGAGCAGGAGTTGAACTAGGATGCACGAAAGCACAGGCAAGAGAAGTGAGTAGGACAGAGGAATGCAATGGGGTGGCTCCAAAGGCAAAGGAGACGGCATTAGGAAGTCCCTTCCAGCTCTATTCTGATTGATTGAAGAACTTAGAACATAGAACAATAGAGTTGGAAGGGACCTTGGATTTGAAAAAGGTTTGATTTCAACCTGTCTTTTCATTTGCTTTGAACTTGGGATTTGAAGATGATGCTTTGAACTTGGGGTCAGAATCACTCATTAAGTTGCAGCACAGAAGATTTATTCCAGCCTGTACAGAAGAATCTAGTCAACTAAGGGTCAGCACTAACTTGGCACTAGATATGGGTCAATGGAATTCAAGAGAGGATGGTGTTGGAGAATCCCTTGGACTGCAAGGAGATCAAATCAATCAATCTTGACCCTGACCATTCTTTGGAAGGACAGATACTGAAGCTGAAGCTCAAATACTTTGGCCATCAACCTAAAAGAGAGGACACCTTGGAGAAGACCTTGAAGCTGAGAAAGATGGAAAGCAAATGGAGAAGGGGATGGCAGAGAATGAGATGATTGTTCTTCCCAGCCTACGTGAGTCCTTGTTAAGCTCACAAGGAGAAACCCCTCTTCCAATAAGCAGGATGGAACCACAGGAAGAAAAACAATCCTCTTTTATTATTCACAGACCTGAGTGTCCTAGCCTAGCCTATTGCCGTCCTTGTTAAAGGCACAAGGAGCAAACCCCTGCTGATACAACAGGCTGGAGACTTTAAAACAAAACAAACCCCTTTTAATATGGGTGACAAACCTGTCAAATAGTCCAAAACACAAACAGCAAAACTCAAGTCCAAAGGAAGAAAATAGTCCACAGGAAAACGCGATGCAAACAGAAGAGAAGTCACCAGCAAGACGAACAGACCAGGATTCCAAGAAGCACTTTGCAAACGGTTGCCTTCAGTAACCAGCACCGCCCACACCTCCTCCCTTTATTCAGCAGTCCCAAGGTGTTGCCTCTCATTGCCTTCTCCTTTTACTCTGGAGTTGCCATATTGACTGCTGCTGATTTACTCTCGCTAATTGACAACGTGTGCGAGCGTCAATTAGCAAGTCCATCCGGTGTGAGTCCTCCGAGTCTGACTCATTCTCCTCACACAGCTGAGCTTCATCAGGAACACGACCGGAAGGCCCAGGCTCTGCATCAAACCATGAGTCCTGTAATTCCTCCGAGCCTCCCTCTGCCCCTGATGGCCCTTCAAAGGCCTCCTCCACCTCCTCCTCAGATTCCTCCGACTCAGCTGTTGCGAGCACAGGCTGGCACAGAATCACATCATTGAGTCAATTTCCAAGGCAAACAAAACACAGCTCACTGAAACTTGATTCCTTAACACAAACGGTTGCCTTTGGCAACCAGCACCTCCCACACCTTCCCTTTTATTACGCAGCCAAGGCGTGGCTTCCTAATGCCGTCTCCTTTGCCTTTGGAGCCATCCCATTGCATTCCTCTGTACTACTCGCTTCTCTTGCCTGCGTTTTCGTGCATCCTGGATGTGTCCCAGCTGTGAGTTATCACTGTCCAACTCAGACTCCCAGCACAGCCGTGTCTCAACCTGAGCATGAGTAGAGGGGCCAGGCTCCTCATCAGACTGTAAGTCTTGGAGCTCCTCAGAGCCTTCCTCTGATTCTGATGTCCCTCCAGGCCCCTCCTCCCCCTCCTCTGATTTCCCAGATTCAGCTGCGGCCCACTGGCTGACGAGGAATCACAACAATAGTTAGATGATGTCATCAATGCAATGAACATGAATTTGGGCAAATTCCATGAGAGAGTGGCGGATGGGGGGCTGGCATGCTGTGGTCCATGGGGTTATGAAGAGGCAGACCTGACTTAATGCCTGAACAGTAACAAATATTTATGTTGTACTGTTCTAATAGTTTGAATAGTTTTAAACAATTTTTATGAGTCCCAATGTATGCCGTCCAGAATCACTTGTTGAGATGCAGAAATCAACAAATTAGCTTTTCTGCCAGCCGTGTGCAGCAGCAGCAAAAAAAGTCAATACAATCCTGGGTTGTATAAACAGAGGCATAGAATCAACATGCGAAGTATTATTACCGCTTTATAAAAGTCTAGAAAAACCACATTTGGAATACTGCAATCAATTTTGGTCACCATACTACAAAAAAGATATTGAGATCTTGGAAAAAATTCAGAGAAGAGCAACTAGGATGTTCCAAGGCCTGGAGACTAAAACATATGAAGAAGGGCTGCAGGACTTGGGTTTGGCTAGTCTAAAGAAAAGAAGAAACAAGTGACTTCCGGTCCTGCATGATAGCGACTGGTTGTGGACCGCCGCACCCCTGTGGCTAATTTTCATTCTGCCTGGAGACCCTAATGGATCCAAGCCGCCCCAGAGAGGCGGTAAAGAAAGAAGGCGACTCTGGAATGATGGCAGTAACTCTGTTCATCTTGGGAAAAGCCTTCTAACTCGACAGGAGAAAGGCTGTATTTCACCGATCAACCCAAGCTACTTGCAACCAACGTCCAAAAGAACTAACCAGCAATAAACAGCGTGCTTGAAACTGGGTGAGGAATCTGATTTTCCCTTTTCTATTCTATACTTAATTTCCTGGGAAAGATCCCCAAGAAGCAAAATACCTCTGAAAGTGGAGGAGGGGGACTTCTGCCCCACCCTTATACTAATGGAAGCGGTGAATTAAAATTTCCATGGAGGATCAAAATATATGGTAGTGAAATAAATTTATAAACTTGAAAGCTAAAATTTAACTTTGGATGTAAAAAAGATGTTGAGACTCTAGAAAGAGTACAGAGAAGAGCAACAAAGATGGGGACTGGAGGTTAAAACATATAAGGAAAGTTTGATGAAATTGGCTATGTCTAGTTTAATGAAGAGAAGAACGAGGGGGGACACGATAGCTGTGTTCCAATATCTCAGGGGCTGCCCCAGAGAAGAGGGAGTCAAGCTATTTTCCAAAGCGCCTGAAAGCAGGACAAGAAGCAATGGATGGAAACTAATCAAGGAGAGAAGCAACCTTGAACTAAGGAGAAACTTCCTGACAGAACAATTAACCAGTGGAACAACCTGCTTCCAGAAGTGGTGAATGCTCCAACACTGGAAGTTTTTTAAGAAGAAACTGGACAGCCATTTGTATAGGGTTACCTTCCTGAGCAGGGGGTTGGACTTGATTACCTCAAAGGTCCCTTACAACTTTATTATTATTATTAAGTTTAAAATTGTTGAATGGTTAAGACTCTCATTTTAAAGACCATTTTTCATATTGAAAACTAAATACATGCTGGCACCTAGTCGTGGATGAAGATTATGACAGTTATGATTTCCATAGAGAACTTGCCAAAACCTGGGAAAAGCTAATCTGTGTTTGTGACCTTCAAAGCTTTAATAATAAAAAACAGTTGTGACAAAAAAAGACAACAATCTGGGCTGCAGACAAAGAGAGAATTATAAACTTTAGAGAAAAAAATCTTTTTTGAACTTTTTGGATTACAAATATCTATTTAATCGGGACTCTAAAACTATTTGCAGATAAGAAGGAAAACTTCAACTTTTGACTATCATGGATCAGAGACATGTAGACAGAACACACCAAGAAAACATAAATACCTCTTTGAAGGAGATATATAGTATACTGCAATTAATTCAAATAACACTGAGTTCAAATCACAAAGAAATCCAAAATAACTTTGAAAATATAAATCAATCTATTTCTAAGTTAACTCTACAACAGCCGTTCTCAACCTGTGGGTCGCGACCCCATTTGGGGTCAAACGACCATTTCACGGGGGTCGCCAAACAATGCAGCTTCAAGGCAGGGTTAGATAGATTCATGGATGCCAAGTGTATCGGTGGTTATTAAAACGGATGTCCATGTGTCGCCTCTATGTTGGTTGAGGCAGGCAGGATTCCCTTGAGTACCATTTGTTGGGGGGTCAAGGGAAAGGGAGGGTTTTGCCTTCTCTTTCTGCTCAAGATCCCCATGTACAATTGGTGGGCCACTGTGTGACACAGAATGCTGGACTCGATGGGCTTTGGCCTGATTCAGCATGGCTCTTCTTATGTTCTTATGTTCTTATGCAGTCCACCATTTTTTCCCCTTTTCCTTAGCTGTGCTACGCCATTTTTTCCCCTTTTCCTTAGCTGTGCAACTCCCTCTTATTCTATTGGCTTTTGAAAGCCAATAGAATAGATTTTCTTGAATAGAGTCTAATTCTATTGGCTTTCAAAAGCCAATAGGAATTGTCCAGGCTGTCTCCGCCCTGCTGAGCCCGCCAAAAGTCCCAGTCTGCAAATGGTGCTGCAAGTTGTCTGCAGCGAAGGCGGGCTCTCCGGAAGTTTCCACCCATCCCTGCTGAGAACTACTAAAACTGTAAGTAAAAGAGGGCCAGGGGTAGGAGGTGGGAGGCCGGTGAGTGCAGGGAGGGTTTTTGGCGCGCGTGGGGCCCGGCGGGTGGCTTACCTCCCTTGGGCTGGGCCAGCTGGTGGCCCAGCCCATGGTCACCCTTCACCATCGCCGCTGCAGCCGCCCAGGAGCACCTGACCACTTGGGCCTGCCTGCCGCCGCCCCGAACGGCCGGCGGCCTACGCCTCGGCCGGTGCAGGGGGCAGCACCGCACATGTGTGGGGTAGCACCGCGCATGCATGATGCGGGCTGTCACGCCACGCATGCGCGATGCGGGCTGTCGCGCCACGCATGCGTGATGCGGGCCATCGCGCCACGCATGCGCGGGGCAAGTCGGGGTCACAGCCTGAAAAAAGTTGAGAACCGCTGCTCTACAACAACAACAAAACTTCCAGGAAACAACAACAGAGAAGGAGGAGACAAAACAAATAAGTGGACACAAAATTGAAAATAGAGACTCAAAGACAGAACTTAACAAAGCAAGAAAACATGATTTAATCCTGTTTAAATTTTCCTGTGGAAAAAAATGTACAAGAAATGGAAAAAAAACAACTCATCCCTTAAGACTACAAAATAAATCTGGAGGACAAAAAAAAACAGATTGGCTAAAATGGAATGTAGAGATGTTGAAAACATCAGAGAGAAAGGAAGTGATAAGAGAAGCAAAGAAGGAGAAAAAGAAAAAGATTTTCAAGAAATATGGAAAGGCAAAAGCCTCATATAAAGACACTTTATTCGATTTATTTCTTATAACCTACAGCAACAGTCATGAATATATGGAAAAACTTTTTGACTCAGCAAAACACATTGATCAAGAAAGATACTGGTCAAAGGAAAAAAGATTAAAGTGAAAATTAAGAAAATAGATGATGGGATCTACCAGAGAGAATATTTAAAAAAGAAACATTTGTTTAAATATGGTTAAAGAAATAGAAAAGATTCTGAATACATATGTCATTCTAAGAGGGATGAATTCCTTAAATAATACTGTATGCTTCCCCCCCTTTTTTATTTTATTTCTTGATATAAGTAATATAATACTATTGAGATGGCTTAGATGGAGGAAATGTTTTAGATAATTAAATGTGTTTGAATTTAGGGAATTATAAAGTATAAAAAAGAAAAAAATGTTTTGAATAAGAGGTGAAGGATTAGATGACTAGACACATTAAATGGAATATTTAAAGATTAAATATATTTTTAATTATGGTTAAAAAGAATAAGAAATTTGGGGAATGAATATATATTAGCTTAGGAGGAATATATATTTTAAGTAGTGTTTTACTTTTTATGTTTCTTTACTCTTACTCTCTCTTCCTTTTGTTTACTGTTTTTACCTACACTTTAAGAAATGTAAAAGTGTTGAGATGGTATGTATGGGAAAAATGGCTTTAAATCTTTAAATGTAATTAACTGTTGAGAAAACCTTAACCAGCAAGAATACTTGGAACTTTATGGGAGAAACAAATCTGAATAAGGACTGTAACAGGATATAAGGTGAGGCAACCAAAATGATTAGATAGAAAAGAAATATTATATTGATGTGATCCTTATTTCTAGGAATATTGGGGGGAAAATCATATATGTAACTGTTAATTATCAAAATAATAAGAACTGTATTATTTCAAGGTTTGCAAAGAAGACATTTTGGGGGAAAGGGGAAATCAGCTAAATGTACTGTATGGATTATGGATTGTGGAAACCAATTGTTAATGATTTTACTTTACCAATGTAAACCCAGCAAACACATTGTTTACCAACTATTAAGTGATTTATGTTTTTTAAAAAATCAATAAAATATACGGGGGGAAACTAATGAGACTCTGAAATGTAGTAACAGATACAATTTTCAGCACGGTTGTGAAAATAATAAAGTATAAAAGAAAAGAAGAAACAGGGGCGACATGATAACAGTATTCCAGTATTTGAGGGGCTGCCACAAAGAAGAGGGGGTCAAATTCTTCTCGAAAGCACCAGAGGGGAAGACAAGAAACAATGGGTGGAGACTCATCAAAGAGAGAAGCAACCTAGAATTAAGGAGAAAAACTTCCTGACAGTGAGGACAATTAACCAGTGGAACAAAAGTTGCCTTCAGAAATCGTGGGCGCTTCATCATTGGAAGTTTTTAAGAAGAGACTAGACAGTCACTTGTCTGAGATGTTATAGGTTCTCCTGCTCAAGAAGGGGGCTGGACTACAAGACCTTCAAGGTCCCTTCCAGCTCTATTCTATTCTAATCAAGGAGAGAAGCAACCTGGAATTGAGGAGAAACTTCCTGACAGTGAGGACAATTAACCAGTGGAATAGAAGTTGCCTTCAGAAATTGTGGGTGCTCCATCAATGGAGGTTTTTAAGAAGAGACTGGACATTTACTTGTCTGAGATGGTATAGGTTCTCCTGCTTGAGCAGGGGGCTGGACTAGATGACCTCCAAGGTCCCTTCCAGCTGTAAATGCAACACTATTCCCTCTGTGATTACTGTGTGTTGACTTGTGCCAGGGCAGAGACACACTGTCCTCATTTCAAGATCAGATGTGACCCTCTAAAATTTGTTTCTTCTCTCCAAAATTTCTCACTGCGCTCCTCATTCTGATGTACAAAGAATTTGAGCTTTCTTACCTAAATCCCATACAGGCAGTCCTTGTTTGGAGTATGAAACTTTTCTTTCCCCCACCAAAAGTGCAGTTTCTTTCTACCCGAAATCCATTTGGATTTCTATTTTCATCTCCCAAAATGAGGTCCTCAAATCAATGAGACCTTGATTCAGTTGAACTACTATGGGTTACTAATCGGTAATCAATAATGTTTATTTGCTTGACAACCAGCAAAGATTGCCGATTCTACGATTATCTAATATCTGATATTAACAGGATGCCATATTCTTATTAGAATATAGATTCAAAATGACTTCTCTTTATAGAAATCAGGAGATATTATTGGGAAGATTCCCCAATGAACTCTGTTGAGGAATTGCTTCGGTCAACACAATTCCTCAAGTCTTCACACTTGACTAAGTGATGTTCTCCAATAAACAGTGATATTCAAGGTTGGCATCACTGTGACATTAGATATCAACTTTGCTTACCTATACACACACACACACACACACACACACAAACACACACTACTTATTTCTTGAGAAGAGATGAGTTAAATAAAGCAGCCTTTAAGTCCAAACATTTTTTGTAGCACTAGATGTTTCAAAAAGCAACATGATAGGTTAATGCAGCATAACTATATCTTTACAGCACCCGAAAACCAACATTCCTTTGTCAAGCAGTTTTCATGCACCACTAGATAATGTTCAAGGTTCCCATAAAGGCCATTATCACCTGAAATGGATGTATGTTGAAATCCTTAGCCTAACTGCTAAGCTTAAGTTAATTAAGGCTGACCTAGAAGTGGCCCTCTTGATTATTACAGATGTTGTATTAAAATTTGGTAGGACATGTGTGCTAGAATAGGTCATCACCTGTAATTCTTGGTGGAGAAAAATCTTGTAGATGCTTATGCTTGATATATTTTTATGAGCTGGGCACAAGTACAAGTGGAAAGGGTTCTGATAAGTCTTGATTGATTGATTGATTGATTGATCGATTGACTGATTGATTGATTAGGTGCTATCAGATTGATATCAAGTCTTAGTGACCACATAGAAAGATCTTCTCCAGAACTTCGGAGCTGGTTCCTCAGCTCTTCCACGAGTGTCTCCATCACCATCAGAATTGGACCCATACATCTTCTTTCTTCTCTTTCCTTCCATCTTTCCCACCATGATGGACTTCCCATGAGAGAAGACTCTTTGCGTAATGCATCCAAAGTAAGATCATTTGAGTCAGGTCATTTGTGCCCCGAATGTGATCTCTAGTTGATTTGTTCAATGATCCGTTTGTTTGTTTTCTTGGCTATCTCGGATGTCCCCAAAAGTCTTCTCCAAATTCCAAGGTTCAACAGCATCAACGTTCTTCCATTTCTGCTCCTTTAAAGTCCAACTTTCACTTCCATACAGTGTTCCAGGAAATACTGTGGCTCGCACGATGTTTGTATGTGTAGACACATCACAGCATTTGAACCTCTTCTGCAAGTTGGCTGCTCAAACAAGTGCCAGTCTGTGGTGCATTTCTTGACTGCTTCTTCCTTTTCTTGACTGCTTATACTTTAGAAAATAGTTTGACCCCCTGGTTTTTGTAGGATTCCCTCAAATATAGCAGTGTTCCAATATTTGAGGAGCTCCTACAACAGGGATCTTCAAACTTGGCCCTGTTATGACTTGTGGACTTCAACTCCCAGAATTCCTCAGTCGGCCATTTTGATGAATCTATGGGCTTGGATCCAGACCAGGGGTCTTCCAACTTGGCCCTTTTATGATTTGTGGGCTTCAACTCCCAGAATTCCTCAGCCAGACATGCTGGCTCAGGAATTCTGGGGGGTTGAAGTCCACAAGTCATAAAAGGGCCAAGTTGCAAGACCCCTGTCCTACAAAGATGAGGGAGGCCAAACTATTTTCCAAAGCACCAAAAGGCAACATGAGAAACAATGGCTAGAAACTAACCAAGGAGAGAAATAACCTAGAATTAAGGAGAAATTTCTAACAGTGAGAGCAATCAACCAATTGAACAACTTGCCTCCAGACGTTTTGGGCGCTCCATCACTGAGGCTTTCAAGAAGAGACTGGACAACCATTTATCTGAAATGGTACAGGGTCTCCTGCTCAAGCAGGAGATTGGACTAGAAGACCCCCAAGGTCCCTTCTATTATTCTATGTTCTATGTTCTTTTCTGGAAAACTATGGGAGTTGAAATCCACAAGTCTGGAGACCTTTGGCTTAAAGCAAAGCTGAAGACCAATTGGAGCTTGCCGAGATGCAGTTCAGCCAAGAGGAAGGAGGAAAAAGGCCAGTGGTTGTTCAAAGATAAATTGCACCTGCATAATATTAGACATCAAATATATCCTTTCAGTTCATGGTTACCAGTTAGGTCTGGTAACTGAGAGAGAGAGAGAGAGAGAGAGAGAGAGAGAGAGAGAGAGAGAGAGAGAGAGAGAGAGAGAGGGGGGGGGGGAGGGAGGGAGGGAGGGAGAGAGATGAGAGGTAGGTGGATAACAGAGAGATAAAGATTGAGAGGTAGATGGAGAGAGAGGAAAGAGAGAGAGAGAGAGAGAGAGAGAAATAGAGAGAGAGAGGGATAGATGGATAGATAGATGGATAGATAGATAGATAGATAGATAGATAGATAGATAGATAGATAGATAGATAGATAGATAGATAGATAGATAGATAGATAGATAGATAGATAGATGGATGGATGGATGGATGGATGGATGATGATGATGATAGATAGAGAGAGAGAGAGAAAGAGAGAAAGAGATAACAGAGATGAGAGATAGGTGGATAACAGAGAGATAAAGATGGAGAGAGATGAAGAGAGAGAGGAAAAAGATAGAGATAGAGATAAATAGATAGATAGACACGACAGACAGATAGACACACGATAGATAGAGAGAGAGAGAGAGAGAGAGAGAGAGAGAGAGAGAGAGAGAGAGAGAAGAGAGAGAGAGAGAGAGAGAGAGAGAGAGAGATAGATTGATAGATAGAAAGATGGATGGATGGATGGATGATGATGATGATGATGATAGATAGAGAGAGAGAGAGAGAGAGAGAGAGAGAGAGAGAAAGAGAGAAAGAGAGAAAGAGAGAAAGAGAGAAAGAGATAACAGAGATGAGAGATAGGTGGATAACAGAGAGATAAAGATGGAGAGAGAGGAAGAGAGAGAGGAAAAAGATAGAGATAGAGATAGAGATAAATAGATAGATAGACACGACAGACAGATAGACACACGATAGATAGATAGATAGATAGATATAGATAGATAGATAGATAGATAGAGAGAGAGAGAGAGAGAGAGAGAGAGAGAGAGAGAGAGAGAGAGAGAGATGTAAAGAGAGATAACAGAGATGAGAGGTGGATAGAGATAAAGATTGAGATGGATGGATAAAGATAGAGATAGATAGATAGATATCAGGTTACTTTGTTAATCCTCACTCATGGACGATTTCATATTTGGTTCCTGCCCATCCATCCCAACAGGTGGGCGTGCTGACACCCGAAGGCAACTGAAGGACCTCGTTCCCTTTGGCTCCTCCGGAGAGAATTTAAAACACCATCCTGTCTGTAGGTGGTAATTTCAAGCTTTTCATTTCAGCAAATGAAAAGCTTGTTTCTTTCTCCGATTTTTTTCCCCTTCCCTCCTTGAAAATATGTGTCTGCCCGTGTGTAGGCGTTCAGTCTGAGCTCACCTTTCGCGATTCCAGGGTAAAAATAAATTCTCTGAGACACTCAGTTCTTCTCTGGAGATTGCCAAGCTACTGGTGGGCACTTCTGTAAAAAGCACACACACACACACAAAAAATAGGTAGTTTTTTCAGAAAGGCCGGGGCAACGAAAGAAACCAATTGCTGTTATTTTTAGCCCCAGTGGGATCAAACAGTACAGACCCAAAATGTTTGATCTAAGGAGTACCTGTTTAATTTGCTTGGTCACCAGGCTCCTGAGAAGACCTTTGGGTCAACCCCTTACAAGCCAAACTACCTTGGCGGGTTCTTACTCTGGAGAAGAAGAGGAGAAAAGAGCGCTATGGCAGGTTGAGCTACTGAAGAAAAGGAATGGAGAAATCTAACAAACTATCAAATATATCCTTTCAGTTCATGGTTACCAGTTAGGTCTGGTAACTGAGAGAGAGAGAGAGAGAGAGGGGGGGGAGGGAGGGAGGGAGGGAGGGAGAGAGAGAGAGAGAGATGAGAGGTAGGTGGATAACAGAGAGATAAAGATTGAGAGATAGATGGAGAGAGAGAGGAAAGAGATAGATAGATAGATAGATAGATAGATAGATAGATAGATAGATAGATGGATGGATGGATGGATGGATGGATGGATGGATGGATGGATGGATGGATGGATGGATGGAGGGAGGGAGGGAGGGAGGGAGGGAGGGAGGGAGAGAGGGAGGGAGTGAGGGAGGGATGATAGATAGATAGATATAAAGAGAGAAAGAGATAACAGAGATGAGAGATAGATGGATAACAGAGAGATAAAGATGGAGAGAGATGAAGAGAGAGAGAGAGGAAAAAGATAAATAGATAGATAGACACGGCAGACAGACAGACAGACAGACAGATAGACACACGATCAATAGATAGATAGATAGATAGATAGATAGATAGATAGATAGATAGATAGATAGATAGATAGATAGATAGATAGATAGATAGATAGATAAATGTAAAGAGAGATAACAGAGATGAGAGATAGGTGGATTACAGAGCGATAAAGATTGAGATAGATGGAGAGAGAGAGCGAGAGGGAGAGAGAGAGAGAGAGAGGGAGGGAGGGAGAGAGAGAGAGAGAGAGAGAGAGAGAGAGAGAGAGAGAGAGAGAGAGAGAGAGAGAGAGAGAGAGAGAGAGAGAGAATAGCCATGTTCATGCTTTTTAGTACTGTGGAGGCTGTGGAGTTATCCTATCAACAGTCTGTTCTCCTTCTTGTGTCATTTTTGGACGTTCAGGTCCTTTGAGTCATTCCTGGTGGAGAAGATGTTTCTCCTTCAGGATTGGTAGCCAGCTGAGGCTCCCTGTAAACCAACCAGAGAAATAAATGGCTACTCTGTTTTGATTTCTTTATCATGCCAAACTATCTCCTTCTTTGTCAGAAGTTGCTCATATGAAGAAGTGAGGCATCGGGAGAAACAGCACAGCTCTCACCTGCTAATAACAAGACTCTTCTGTGCCTCTCTCTGTTGGACTATGGTTTCAAGGTCAGAGGCCCATTACTGTTCTGAGAAGGATCTCCAGAATACCCCAATACAGGAGAAAACCTGAGAACTCCCCTTCTCTGTTGCCCCAGTTGAGGCTTCGGCCTTCTCAACATCTGTAAACTCCAGTTTTCATCCCTTCTATAGAGACCATCATCCAGCCTCCAAAAGGAGAAAAAGACCCATGCACCTCTCCGCCAGCAATCAGCACCCATATCAG
This sequence comes from Bothrops alternatus, assembly GCA_034064705.1. NCBI lineage: Eukaryota > Metazoa > Chordata > Lepidosauria > Squamata > Viperidae > Bothrops > Bothrops alternatus. Next base: position 155,581 of record JARGCV010000748.1, on the reverse strand, counting down.
CATAGATTAACTCAGAGGTTAACATCAGAACAACAATCAAGTAAACAATGCCCCAATCAGGAAACTGCCAAAAAAAACTAACAGTAAACGGCCCAAGCAAAAAGAGACCCCAACTAACATTGACAGAACATAAACTGAGAGCAAGCCCCACTCCTTGCTAGCACTGATGATGTTACCTAGTTGGGTCAAGAAATGTCTGCAAGAAAACAAGCAAGCTTAGAGAGCACCAAGGACCCCACAGTCCTCCTCTTCTTCTTCTTCTTCTTCCTCCTCTTCCTCCTCCTCCTCCTCCTCTTCTTCTTCTTCCTCCTCCTCCTCCTCTTCCTCCTCCTCCTCTCCACTCCACAAAACCCACTCCCTTCTAGCATTGATGATGTTACCTAGTTTGGGTAATGAAATGCCTGCAAGAAAACAAGCAAGCTCAGAGGGCACCAAGGACCAAACAATCCTCCTCCTCCTCCTCTTCCTCCTCTTCCTCCTCTTCCTCCTCCTCCTCCTCCTCTCCACTCCACAAAACCCACTCCCTTCTAGCATTGATGATGTTACCTAGTTTGGGTAATGAAATGCCTGCAAGAAAACAAGCAAGCTCAGAGGGCACCAAGGACCAAACAATCCTCCTCCTCCTCCTCTTCCTCCTCTCCACTCCACAAAACCCACTCCCTTCTAGCATTGATGATGTTGGATAATGAAATGCCTGCAAGAAAACAAGCAAGCTCAGAGGGCACCAAGGACCACACAGTCCTCCTCCTCCTCCTCCTCCTCCTCCTCCTCCTCCTCCTCCTCTCCACTCCTTAAAACCTACTCCCTTCTAGCACTGATGATGTTATCTAGTTTGGGTAAGGAAACGTCCGCAAGAAAACAAGCAAGCACAGAGAACACCGGGGACCCCTCGCATATTCAGTCAATCAATAAATGTGTCCGTCACCTTAGCAACTTAATAGGGCTTTGTAACTCCTCAGATTGCTAAGGTATGTCAGAATATATATGCAACCATATTTCAATAATGTGAAAGTAGTTCCCTAGGCAACCAGGGAAGAATCCTGTAGAAATAGCACCCAATGAGCAGCAGACAAAAACATCAGCATAACTGAGACCAAGGAAGTCGGGAATCATCTGAGGTCATCAAGACGTCCCTTCAAGAGGGTTGAATATTACTAGCAAGTGTCCCATTTCTCTGAAGGGCACTGCAGGTTGTCCTCAACCTACGACCACCACTGAGCCTGAAATTTCCATTGCTTAAGCGAGACATTTGTTAAGTGAGTTTTGCTTGCGAAAATTGTTCACTGAATCACTGCAGTTGTTAAGTTAGCAAAACGGTTGTTAAGTGAATCTGGCTTCCCCCACTGACGTTGCTTGTCAAAAGTTCACAAAAGGGGATCATGTGACCCCGGGACGCCGCTACCGTCATCAATATGAACCCGTTGCCAAGCGTACGAATTTTGATCACATGACCACAGGAACGCTCCCATGGTCGTAAGAGTGAAAAATGGTCATAAGTCACTTTTTTTCAGTGACGTTGTTACTTCCAACAGTCACTAAATAAACTGTGGTAAATCCAGGACTGACATCCGCCTCGTCCCAGAGGTAAAATGTATTTTATATCATTCCTAAACTGGGAGGATGGGAAGATCTTTAAGAGAAATGGAGAGCCACCATCATCCAGTGGGTCTTCTGCAGAAGAACGCCTTCCTGGATTGGGACTTTCTACGCTTCTTTCACGAGCCAGAGAGGACAATTATTGCAAAATGCAATGATGCATTAATGACACCAGACACCAGGCTAGAGCACATTTTTTTAATATATAAAATTCTTTTATTAAAACAATCAACATTGAACATAAAAACATATTGTGCAGCAATCATCATGGCACCTGATATACAATACTAAGTATTAATCATTGAAAACGTCTGAATTAGTAAGCCTTTTTCCACCCCTCGCGTCTAGCCTCAACTATACTCCTGTTACACTTTGTTTGATTGGTGTTTCTCTTATCTGGTTCAATATTAATGTGATCAACATTAAGCATAAGATCCTATTGCTAAACAATCATCCTAGAACATAGCATACAACATTAGGTATTAATCTTTGTAAACATCTGTTTTAGTAAACGTTCTTCCCTCCTCCCTTCCCTCTTCAAGTATACTCCGAGTACCTTTTGTTATAGGTACTGGTTACCACTTTTAAAGCACTCCATGGCATAGGACCCAGTTATTTACAAGACCGCCTTCTGCCAGTAAATACCTCCCACCGACCAGTTCGCTCCCACAGGGAGGGCCTCCTCAGGGTGCCACCGGCTAAGCAGTGTCGGCTGGTGGCACCCAGGGGAAGAGCCTTTTCTGTGGGGGCACCGACGATGTGGAACGAGCTCCCCCCAGAACTCCGGACGTGTCATGATCTCCGCATCTTCAGAAGAGTGTTGAAGACTCATCTCTTCAATCAAGCCGGCCTGGCCTAGATCTCCTCATTTTTTAAAAAAAAAAAAATTTTTTTTTTAAACAAGGCTGTTCGGGTTTTAATTGGGTTTTTAACAGGTTTTAGTACAGCCTTGTATTAATATTAATTTAATTTAATTTAATTTTAAATATTTATTGTTATTATATTTTTTTATTGGGTTGTAAACCGCCCCGAGTCCTATGGGAGAGGGGCGGTATAGAAATTTAATAAAACTAAACTAAACTATTTAATTTATTTTTCAGGTTCAGCAGTGTCCAGCTCCAAACCAACAGTCTGGATTGCCTGCAAGGGTGACATGATAGCAGTGTTCTAGTATCTGAGGGGCTGCCACAAGGCAGAAAGGATCAGGTTGTTCACCAGAGCACCAGAGGGCAGGACGAGAAACAATGGCTGGAAACTGATCAAGAAGAGAAGCAACCTGGAACTAAGGAGAAACTTCCTGACAGTGAGGACAATCAACCAGTGGAACATCTTCCCTCCAGAAATCGTGGGCGCTCCATCAGTGGAGGTTTTTAAGAAGAGACTGGACAATCATTTGGTTGAGATGGTATAGGTTCTCCTGCTTGAGCAGGGGGCTGGACTAGAAGACCTCCAAGGTCCCTTCCAGCTCTATTCTATTCTAATCAAGGAGAGAAGCAACCTGGAATTGAGGAGAAACTTCCTGACAGTGAGGACAATTAACCAGTGGAACAGCTTGCCTCCAGAAATTGTGGGCACTCCATTACTGGAGATTTATAAGAAGAGACTGGACAATCACTTGTCTGAGATGGTATAGGTTCTCCTGCTTGAGCAGGGGGCTGGACTAGAAGACCTCCAAGGACCCTTCCAGCTCTACTCTACTCTACTCTACTCTACTATACTATACTATACTCCAGTCTACTCTACTCTACTCTACTCTACTCCAGTCTACTCTACTCCAGTCTACTCTACTCTACTCTACTCTACTCTACTCTACTCTACTCTACTCTACTCTACTCTACTCTACTCTACTCTACTCTACTCTACTCTACTCCAGTCTACTCTACTCTACTCTACTCTACTCTACTCCAGTCTACTCTACTCTACTCTACTCTACTCTACTCTACTCTACTCTACTCTACTCTACTCTACTCTACTCTACTCTACTCTACTCCACTCTACTCTATATTTTAGATTCAACCTATCCAAGGGACATCAGACTGCTCAGATGAACATAGAAATATAATAATAGAGTTGGAAGGGATCTTGGAGATCTTCTAGTCCAACCCTCTGTTCAAGCAAGAAACCCTATACCATTTCAGACAAATGGTTGTCCAGTCTCTTTTTGAAAGTCTCCAGTAATGGAGCACCCACAACTTCTGGTGGTAAGCTGTTCCCCTGGTTGGTTGCTCTCACTGGTAGGAAGTTTCTTCTTGGTAAGCATCCCCTTGATCACATGATCAAAATTCAGACGCTCGGCAACTGATTCATTGTTACCACGGTTTCAGCGTCCTGGGGGGGGTCCCGTGATCCCCTTTTGCAAACTTCTGACAAGCAAAGTCAATGGGGGGAAGCCGGCTTCACTTAACAACCATGTTCCACACTTAGCCGATGCAATGATTCGCTTAACAACGGCGGCGAGAAAAGTTGTAAAACGGGGCAAGCCTTCCTTAACAAATGGTTAGCAACCTAAATGTTGGGCTACCCATACATGTGCATGTGCACGGACACGCCTGTCTCGAGAAATTACACCATTGTTGTCCTTTTTCGCCCATCAGGTTTTGTGCATGGCGACAATTCAGGATGCGGAAGAACAGCTTCCCTTCCGGAGGAACAGGAAGACCCTGAGACTTTACTCAACTTAACTCCTTGCCAGCTCAATTTTATTCCCACTTTTAATCTGCTCGCATTTTTCCTGTGAGGACACTTGCTGTGGAGACACCCGCATTTTATTTTTACCGTCTACACTCCCTGAAGGATGAAGGATTCCTAATTAATTGGCTTCCCTGCCTTTGCTGTAATACTCAAGCTATGCTTGTAGATTATGAGTCTCAGGCAGGAAGAAGTAGTCTACATTTTTCCCTCTGAAAGGGCTTTGGAAGGAAAGGAGAACGTAGGTAGAAGCGTCCTAGCCGGCGGTGGGATTCAAATATGTGAACAACCGATTCTCTACGTGGATGCCACTTCCGGAAGTCTGTTCTGCACCTGGGCAACAAAAAATTAGCTACCGGTTCTGCAGAAGCAGTGCGAACCAGCTGAATCCCACCACAGGAAGGAAGGAAGGAAGGAAGGAAGGAAGGAAGGAAGGAAGGAAGGAAGGAAGGAAGGAAGGAAGGAAGGAAGGAAGGAAGGAAGGAAGGAAAGAAGGAAGGACAAGCAGACAGATAAATGGACAATAGCGATAGATAGATAGATAGATAGATAGATAGATAGATAGATAGATAGATAGATAGATAGATAGATAGATAGATAGATAGATAGATAGATAGATAGATAGACAGACAGATGAGAGAGAGAGAGAGAGAGAGAGAGAGAGAGAGAGAGAGAGAGAGAGAGAGAGAGAGAGAGAGAGAGAGAGAGAGAGAGAGAGAAGGATGGACAGGCAGGCAGATAAATGGACAATGGACGGATAGATGGTGGATGGAAGGGAAGAAGGAAGGAAGGAAGGAAGGAAGGAAGGAAGGAAGGAAGGAAGGAAGGAAGGAAGGAAGGAAGGAAGGAAGGAAGGACAAGCAGACAGATAAATGGACAATAGTGATAGATAGATAGATAGATAGATAGACAGACAGATGAGAGAGAGAGAGAGAGAGAGAGAGAGAGAGAGAGAAGGATGGACAGGCAGGCAGATAAATGGACAATGGATGGATAGATGGTGGATGGAAGGGAAGAAGGAAGGAAGGAAGGAAGGAAGGAAGGAAGGAAGGAAGGAAGGAAGGAAGGAAGGAAGGACAAGCAGACAGATAAATGGACAATAGTGATAGATAGATAGATAGATAGATAGATAGATAGATAGATAGATAGATAGATAGATAGATAGATAGATAGATGAGAGAGAGAGAGAGAGAGAGAGAGAGAGAGAGAGAGAGAGAGAGAGAGAGAGAGAGAGAAGGATGGACGGACGGACGGACGGACAGGCAGGCAGATAAATGGACAATGGATGGATAGATGGTGGATGGAAGGGAAGAAGGAAGGAAGGAAGGAAGGAAGGAAGGAAGGAAGGAAGGAAGGAAGGAAGGAAGGACAAGCAGACAGATAAATGGAAAATAGTGATAGATAGATAGATAGATAGATAGATAGATAGATAGATAGATAGATAGATAGATAGATAGATAGATAGATAGATAGATAGATAGATAGATAGATAGATAGATAGATGAGAGAGAGAGAGAGAGAGAGAGAGAGAAGGATGGACGGACGGACGGATGGACAGGCAGGCGGATAAATGGACAATGGACGGATAGATGGTGGATGGAAGGGAAGAAGGAAGGAAGGAAGGAAGGAAGGAAGGAAGGAAGGAAGGAAGGAAGGAAGGAAGGAAGGAAGGAATGGTGGGATTTAAATATGTCAACAACCAATTCTCTGTGTGGATGCCACTTCTGGAAGTCTGTTCTGGGCCTGGGCAACAGAAAATTAGCTACCGGTTCTTCAGAAGCAGTGCGAACCAGCTGAATCCCACCATTGGTCCTAGCTGAAGTATGGTCAAAGAGAGCGTTGAATTAATCAGGTCATCCAAAGGGCATTTAATTTGTGAATCTCCTGTCTGTGGTGTACAATCATAGCTCCAGTCACCTGCACCGACCCTGGTTCCCCACACTCTTCCTTTTGATTAGAGCAGGATCAGTGGTGGGATTCAGCCGGTTCGCACCACTTTGGCAGAACTGGTAGCTAATTTGTGGTTGCCCAGGCCCAGAATGGACTTCCGGAAGTGGCATCCATGCACAGAGAACCAGTTGTTCACATATTTGAATCCCACCACTCCTTCCTTCCTTCTTCCTTCCTTCCTTCCTTCCTTCCTTCCTTCCTTCCTTCCTTCCTTCCTTCCTTCCTTCCTTCCTTCTTGTGGTTGGATTCATCCGCTTCGCACCACTTTGGCAGAACTGGTAGCTAATTTTTGGTTGCCCAGGCCCAGAATGGACTTCCAGAAGCAGCATCCACACAGAGAACCAGTTGTTCACCTATTTGAATCCCACCACTCCTTCCTTCCTTCCTTCCTTCCTTCCTTCCTTCCTTCCTCCCTCCCTCCCTCCCTCCCTCCCTCCCTCCCTTCCTTCCTTCCTTCCTTCCTTCCTTCCTTCCTTCCTTCCTTCCTTCCTTCTTGTGGTTGGATTCAGCTGCTTCGCACCACTTTGGCAGAACCGGTAGCTAATTTTTGGTTGCCCAGGCCCAGAATGGACTTCCGGAAGCGGCATCCACACAGAGAACCATCCACACAGAGAACCAGTTGTTCACCTATTTGAATCCCACCACTGAACAGGATGAAACGACATCTACATTCCCCAAAGCAACCGAAGGCAAGGTAAGAAACAATGGACTGAAGCTAATTTTATGATCTATGATGAATGCTTCCTAATATGATATTATGATTAATGTTGATTGCTTTAATAAAAAAAATTTAAAAAAAAACAAAAAAATATGATTCATGAGGAAAGTTGTTTCGTGATGTAAACAATTATTTTAGTGTAAGATTAATTCTGTTTGTATGAATTTCTGTAGAAGACATCAGTATAATAAACATCAGTAGTCTGCATTGTTAAAAAAAAAAGAGAGAGAGAGAGCCAACCTAGAACGAAGGAGAACTTTTCTCTGCATTCTTTCTAGAGTCTCAACATATTTTTAATATCATGGCAACCCAACTGGAGCTCTTCTCCAAAGGGCCTGAAGGCAAAGACAAGAAGCAACGGATGGAAGCTAATCGAAGAGAGAAGCAACCTAGAACAAATTTCCTGAGAGTGAGAACAATTAATCAGTGGTACGACGTGCCTTCAGATGTTGTGGGTGCTCCATCACTGGAGGTTTTAAAAGGAGAGATTAAACAACCATTTGTCTCAACTGCTATAGGATTTTTTTGCTTGAGCAGAGAGTAGAAGACCTGCAAATTCTCTTCCAACTCTGCTATTCTGTTATTCTTCTTCTCTGTTCACCCCTCTTCTTTGTGGCAGCCCCTGAACACTGCTATCATGTCACCCCTAACCCCAAGGATTAGCTTGCCACCTGGAGTTGTAGATGCACCATTATTGGAAGTTTCAAAAATAGATTGGACCATCGTCTCACCAGAATGGAATATGGTGTCCTGCCTTAAGCAGGGGGATGGACTAGGAGACCTCTGAGGTCCCTTCCTGTCCGAAGACTCTCTTTTTTTATGTTGCCATCTCATTTACTCTGTCACCTCCTCAAGTAACAATCCAAATAAGTACTAATTGCTTTAGTCTACATAATGCAACAAACAAAATTATCTAGAGGCAGCCACAGTGAGCGAAAAGCAACAACAGCCAAGACACTGAACATCTGGCAAAGTAGTTATTAAGGCCCCTGACAGTGGAGAGTTTTATGTACTGAAATAAAGATGTAAACTCCGCCGTTAATTGATATGAAAAAGATGGGTAAGATCATTTTGGTTACCTGAACGGAGTGATTTCATGGTGCCGAAATAATTAGATCCCACTACAATTGTTACTTCACTGTTTTTGGTGTAAAACAATGAGTAACAGCTTGCCTACCGTTTACATTTCCAAATTGCCTTTTTGCTGAGTATTAATTTTAGCTAAGCGATGGAAAAAACTACGTACGAACACCGTGGGGAAATTATTTCAACCTTGATGAGAATCGGTGGGACAAGTTAGATCGCCTTGCTGCGTAAGCTGTTTCTTACGAGGGAGGATTTATACGTTTATAATAAGTCAAGTTCAGACTCAACAGAATAAGAGGAAGAGTTGGAAGCAGCCATGCAGGTCTTGGGGATTCACAGTCATTAAGTAAATCACTGCAGTTAAGTTAAGAACACAGTTGTTAAGTGAATCTAGCTTCCCCCCTCCCCCCCATTGACTTTGCTTGTCGGAAGTTCACAAAAGGGGGTCACAGGACCCCAGGGATGCTGTGTCTGTCATAATAATGAGTCAGTTGACAAGCATCTGAATTCTGATCCCGTGACGATAGGGAGGCTGCAATGGTCATAAATGTGGGGAAAAGTCACTAAGTCACTTTTTTCGTCTGCTGTTGTAACTTTGAACAGTCACTAAACAAACTGTTGTAAGTGGTGAGCTACTTGCAGTTGTTAAGGAAATGACCTCTGGTTAAGTGAGCCATTGGACGTAGGACCTCACTTGAATCAGAATAGAGCTGGAAGGGACCTTGGAGGTCTTCTAGTCCAGCCCCCTGCTCAAGCAGGAGACCCTATACACCATTTGAGACAGGTGGCTGTCCAGTCTCCTCTTAAAAACTTCCAGTGATGAAGCACCCACAACTTCTGGAGGCAGGTGGTTCCACTGGTTAATTATTCTCACTGTCAGGAAGTTTCTCCTTAGTTCTAGGTTGCTTCTCTCCTGGATTAGTTTCCATAAGTTGCTTCTTGTCCTGCCTTCAGGCGCTTTGGAGAATAGCTTGACTCCCTCTTCTTTGGGGCAGCCCCTGAGATACTGGAACACAGCTATCATGTCCCCCCTCGTCCTTCTCTTCATTAAACTAGACATACCCAATTCCAGCAACTGTTCCTTATATGTTTTAGCCTCCAGTCCCCTAATCATCTTTGTTGCTCTTTTCGGCACTCTTTCCAGAGTCTCAACATCTTATTTACATCATGGTGACCAAAACTGGATGAAGGATTCCAAGTGTGGACTTACCAAGGCCTTGTAAAGTGGTATTAACCCTTCACGTGATCTTGATTCTATCCCTCTGTTAATGCAGCCCAGCACTGTGTTGGCCTTTTTGGCAGCTGCAGCACACGGCTGGCTCCTATTTAAGTGATTGTCCACTAGGACTCCAAGATCCCTCTCACAGTTGCTGCTATTGAGCCAGGTACCCCCTATACTATACCTGTGGATTGGTTTAAATATAATGGAGGAGAGATTTGGAAAGGATGGAGAGCTGGTTTAGTTTTCAGTTTTTAACTTCTCTAAACTCTGCTTCATCTAAACTCCATATCAGCCAGATTCCACTCTCAGGAGCTGCAGGTAACTATTATTTTGAGATACAGAGCACTGGTGAGGATCCCGACTACATTCCTCATCTTATATCCAATTATTTTTCTTGACAGAGGTCACAGAGAGAGCAGGCCTTAGGAGGTGTATTGGTTCGTGACCCTGGGTTTCAGTTGTTGCAAAGGCTAGTGGGAATATCTCTCAAGGACTCAGGTGAAGAAAGAAATTTCGAAGATGCTCTGTGAGGTTTGTGCAGTAAATCAGACGCTGCGTGCTTCACACATAGCAGGACCAAATTTTGGAGGATAGGCTGGCGAAATAGTTTTTTTTTTTATGAAGAGACCATGTTCTTGTTATGTTGGGGGGGAGAGAGAAGCCATCAAGGAAATGTGATGAGGTCATCGGTCAAGACTTTTTTTTTTAAATATAAAAATTCCTTTATTAAAACAATCAGCATTGTACATAAAATCTTTGTATGCATCAAACATCATAGTATCTGATATACAACACTACGTACTATTCGTTGTAAACGTCTGGTTTGGTAAACCTTTTTTCACTCCTCACTTCAATCCTCTATTATACACTTGATGGCCTGGAGAATCGGTTAGCCTTCTTCTCTGTCTCTTATTAAAAAAAAAACAGAAGAAGAAGAGCAGTGGGAACTGATTCAGTCCCTAGCAGTAATTCCTTACATTAACTCAGCATTTTTGTGATGGTGGTGTTGTGCAAGTAACAGTTGTATAACGTTACAGTGAGAAATAGGAATAGAAACATTTCAGACGAATGAGGAACCTCATGGATGTGGTTTTGGGAGATGTCCTTCTCCTCCTCCACCACCACCACCACCTCCTCCTCCTCCTCCCCTTCCTCCTTCTCCTCTTCTCCATAAACACCACTCTCTTCTAGCACTGAAGATGTTATCTAGTTCGATGATGAAACATCTGCATGAAAACAACCAAGCTCAGAGAGCACAAAGAACTCCACAGTCCTCCTCCTCTCTCCTCCTCCTCCTCCTCTTCCAGCACCACCTCCTCCTCCTCCTCCCCTTCCTCCTTCTCCTCTTCTCCATAAACACCACTCTCTTCTAGCACTGATGATGTTATCTAGTTAGATAATGAAACATCTGCACAACAACCAAGCTCAGACAGCAACAAGGACCCCACCAGTCTGCATTTTACCAGGGGTGGAAAAGTCTCACTATTGTGTTTGGTTGCAAAAAGATAGTGAAAAGTGATCTGGTTGAAATGAAGTGGAGAAACATTTTGCTCCAAAATTCAATCCTGGATCTTTTTTTGTGACGGTGGAGAAAGTTTGTTCAAGACGAAACTTTAAGTTTCGTGTACATTTGATTTGGCCTTTTGAGAACGACAAAGACATTTGTGGAAGGACGGGGGGGGGGGGGAAGCAACTGTGTTTTGAACACACCTGACCTTTTGTTTCAGACATCTGTTTTAAAGGGATTCTGCTGAATTCCTGAATCCAATTTGATTATCCTTCATGTTATTATGGAGAAACCCAGAGAGGGGTCCCAACAGGTCAAAGAATGAAACGTTCATTCAAACCGTGTCCAAAGCAAATGAAGATCCCTATAGCTCTTCAGCAGGCAACATTTTGTAGGCACGGGCTGTTGGGGATGCATCTCAAGGGCAAACGGTTCCTGCAGTCTACAATGTTTTCTGGAAATCTGTTCATGTTTCTGCACCATTTGGAGGGTGTTCATCCCAAAGGGCATGGCTAAATGTCCATGGAGATGCTCAGTCATCCAGGTTGTGGTTGTCCCAATGGTGCTTTTTTTTAGGAGGCAACTGGACATTCTTGTTTTTCTTGGAAGACGTTTCGCTTCTCACCCAAGAAGCTTCTGCAGAGCTGAAGAAGCTTCTTGGATGAGAAGAGAAACAACTTCCAAGAAAAACAGGAAAGTCCAGTTGCCTCGTGAAAAACCATATTGGGGACAATAATAGAATAGAATAGAATAGAATAGAATAGAATAGAATAGAATAGAATAGAATAGAATAGAATAGAATAGAATAGAATAGAATAGAATAGAATAGAATAGGGAATGGGAATGGGAATGGGAGTGGGAGTGGGAGTGGGAGTGGGAATGGGAATGGAATGGAATGGAATGGAATGGAATGGAATAGAATAGACAGATTATAGAATAGAATAGAATAGAATAGAATAGAATAGAATAGAATAGAATAGAATAGAATAGAATAGAATAGAATAGAATAGAATAGAATAGGGAATGGGAATGGGAATGGGAATGGGAGTGGGAGTGGGAGTGGGAATGGAATGGAATGGAATGGAATGGAATGGAATAGAATAGACAGATTATAGAATAGAATAGAATAGAATAGAATAGAATAGAATAGAATAGAATAGAATAGAATAGAATAGAATAGAATAGAATAGAATAGAATAGAATAGGGAATGGGAATGGGAATGGGAATGGGAATGGGAATGGGAATGGGAATGGGAATGGGAATGGGAATGGGAATGGGAATGGAATGGAATGGAATGGAATAGAATAGACAGATTATAGAATAGAATAGAATAGAATAGAATAGAATAGAATAGAATAGAATAGAATAGAATAGAATAGAATAGAATAGAATAGAATAGAATAGAATAGAATAGGGAATGGGAATGGGAATGGGAATGGGAATGGGAATGGGAATGGGAGTGGGAGTGGGAGTGGGAATGGGAATGGAATGGAATGGAATGGAATGGAATAGACAGATTATAGAATAGAATAGAATAGAATAGAATAGAATAGAATAGAATAGAATAGAATAGAATAGAATAGAATAGAATAGAATAGAATAGAATAGAATAGAATAGAATCTGGAAGGGACCTTGGAGGTCTTCTAGTCCAGCCCCCTGCTCAAGCAGGAGAACCTATACCAGTGATGGTGAACCTTTTAGAGACCGAGTGCCCAAAGCGCAACCCCAAACCCATTTATTTATCGCAAAGTGCCAGGGCCGCATCCGCATTGTGGTGCCCTCGAGGTGGGGGGGGCAGGGAGGTGCCTCTGAGTGCTGCCTCTGGCACATAGAAACCAGGCCGCACACATGGGCCACCGTGCTGCAAGGCGCAAAAACGGCCATGCCGTGGGGTGCAGATACGAGGCGCTGCACGATGCAAGAACAGGGCAGGGCTAGTGAGTATCACACAGGCGCCAGCCCCGCCTCATTTGCAGCACATGTGTGCTCGTGGCCCCATACACGCATGCATGCATGTAAAATGCTTCCCCCTCTCTTTTCTTCCAGTCCGCCAATCAACAATGGTTGGTGACCTCTGGTCTACCACCTCTACTCGAGCTTGCTAGTCCACCATTTCGCCTCCTTTGTGCTGGGTGGGGCTCCTGCTCCGGATGGCGGTGGTGGCCTGAGGCAACGGTTCCTGGTGGCGGTGGCGCGTGTGCCAACAGAGAGGGCTCTGAGTGCCGCCTTTGACACGCGTGCCATGGGTTTGCCAGCACTGACCTATACCATCTCAGACAAGTGACTATCTTGCCTCTTCTTATTTTTTTTTCTACATATAATTTATTAGTTTTATAATTATAAACAAAAAATCAAATTAAATTAAATACAACTCAACTGCGTATAATCTTTTTCAACTTTCTCCCAGACGAAACAAAACATACATTCTTTTAATAACTTACATAAAATACTTAAAATAACTATGGGTGTTATTTTGTTGGACAATATTGGAAGAAGGCAGAATTACCATCTATCGAGGAATGGACTTTGAAAGTTATAAATTTGGCGGAAATGGCTAAAGTATCTGCATATTTGAAAGATCATTCAAATGAAAAATATATGTTGGACTGGAAAAAATGGAGAGACTATATTCAAGGGAAATATCAATCTAAGAAATTGTATTTAGCATACAGTTAAGCTTTTATTAGGATTTATATAATAATTTTGTTTAATTTAGTGGGTTTTCTTCTGTTTTACCCTGTATTCACTTTGGGAAATCGGGGGGAGGTGGGGGGCTCGGGGGGGTGTTTAATAATGTACTCAACTATAATAGTTGCAATATATAAGAATGATATATTTATTGATATAAGAGGGGTTGCTCGGGCAGTACCTCTGGACCACATTTGGTGGGGGTGGAGAGTGAGGAGTGAAGGAGTGGAGGGAAGTAGGAAGGTTGTAGGAGAGGAGGGTGGAGAGTGAGGGAGGGAGAGAGGGGAGGGGGAGGGAAGTATGAGATAGGGAGGAAGGAAGAGGGGGATGTGGTGGAGGGGGTGCTGCCGAGCAACACTATCTTGCCTCTTCTTAAGAACCTCCATTGATGGAGCACCCACGATTTCTGGTGGCAAGCTGTTCCACTGGTTGATTGTTCTCACTGTCAGGAAGTTTCTCCTTAATACCAGGTTGCTTCTCTCTTTGGTCAGTTTCCAACCGTTATTTTTCATCCTGCTTCATCACTGGAGGTTTTCCAGAAGAGACTGGACATCCATCTGTCCAGCATGGTGTAGGGTCTTCTGCTTGAGCAGGGGGTTGGACTAGAAGACCTCCAAAGCCCTCTCCATCTCTGTTATTCTGTTTTCCACCCAGCTTGGCGAGCTTCTTGTGGACATCTTCATACTCCTTCTTGAGTTTTGCTGGACTGTTTAATACAGCTTGCTGGGCCCAGCTTTTCAGGAAATTGGAATGAAATGAAAGAAACTTAGGAAGATTATTATTTTTCCCCCATTTATGAAGACAGAGGCCATTTAGGGCGTTGGAGACAAAGCCCTGTTTCCAAAGAGCCTAAATTGATGTATTGCACTCTTTGAGATTTCATTAACGGCCGAGCAGATTAGTTCTCCATAAAGTGTCGTCCCCATAATATTTCTGAAGATGGATTTCTACAAAACAGCCTCCAGGAGCCAATTTTTACCTCAGAAGATTCGAAGAGCCCGTTTTGTGAACTCTGCAAAACGTTCCTCCATCTTAAAATGGTCCTTCTTGGCTCAAGGAAGCCCAAAGAATTGGCTGGAAAGCAACCGCCGTGGAGATGTTAGCAATGAAACGTGTTCGTTCTGCAGAAGGATTCATCTCCCGGGACACCATCGTTTCCAATAAAAGACTGGAAACAGAGCGAGGGTTGTATCTTCCCCGAAATAGAACCAATTCTCCAGGGACATAATAAACCTGAAAAAACATCGGCCAAAAAATAGATTACAGCAGGAACCGCAAGAGGGGAAAATGTCAAAGTGACAAATAGCCGGCGTCTCAAATAGAAAAGTTCCTAAACGGATCTAAGAATAACAGAAGAACAGAGTTGGAAGGGATCTTGAAGGTCTTCTAGTCTAACCTCCTAGACCGTGTCAGATAAATGGCTGCCCAATCTCTTCTTAAAAACATTGAGAGATCAGAACAGCAGAACTGGAAGGGACCTTGGAGGTCATCTAGTCCAACCCCCTGTTCAGGCAGGAGACCCTATACCATTTCGGACAAATGGCTGTCCAATGTCTCCTTGAAAACCTTAATAAATTAGAATAACAGAGGTGGAGATCTTCTTGACCAGGCATAGGCAACCTTGGCTCTTTTATGACTCGTGGATTTCAACTCCCAGAATCCCTCAGTCAACCATGCTGAGGGAAAAGGAAGAGGTTTCCAAGCTGAGCTGTGCTAGCTCAGGAATTCTGGGAATTGAAGTCCACGAGTCATGAGGGGGCCATAGTTCCCCCATGCTGGCTCAGGAATTCTGGGAGTTGAAGTCCACGAGTCATGAGGGGGCCATAGTTCCCCCATGCTGGCTCAGGAATTCTGGGAGTTGAAGTCCACAAGTCATGAGGGGGCCATAGTTCCCTCATGCTGGCTCAGGAATTCTGGGAGTTGAAGTCCACCAGTCATGAAGGGGCCAAAGTTTCCCTCATGCTGGCTCAGGAATTCTGGGAGTTGAAGTCCACCAGTCATAAAAGAGCCCAAGTTGCCTACCCCTGTTCTAGACCAATCCCCTGCTCAAGTAGGAGACCCTATATCAATGTCAGACAAATGGCTACCCAGTCTCTTCTTAAAAACCTCCAGTGATGGAGCAGCCACAACTTCTGGAAGCAAGTCCTTACACTGATTAATTGTTCTAACTTTCTCCTTAGTTCCAGGTTGCTTCTCTCCTTGATTAGTTTCCATCTGTTGCTTCTTGTCCTGCTTTCAGGCACTTTGGAGAATAGGTTGATTCCCCCCTCTTCTTTGTGGCAGCCCCTCAAATTTTGGAACACTGCTAACATGTCACCTCTAGTTCTTCTTTTCGTTAAACTAGGCATACCCAATTCCTACAACTGTTGTTCATATGTTTGAGCCTCCAGTCCCCTAATCATCTTTTTTGCTCTTCTCTGCATCTTTCTAGAGCCTCAACATCTTTTTTTAGATCATAGTGACCAAAACTGGATGCAACATTTCAAGTGTGATTTTACCAAAGCATTATAAGTGGTCATTACACACCATGCAATTGTATTTTGTGAACTAGCCAAAGCACTTTCGGGTAGTTTAAACTATTGAGCATCTATGAGGTTTCAGATAGTTTGCTAGAGTTTTTGAGAACTGACTATTGTATTCTTTTTTCCTGTCTCCTTTTTTCTCTATGACTTTTTTTTGGTATTCTGTCTATATGAACAAGGATTAGAAAACAAAACTAATATCTTGGATATCTGCGTTCAAGTTCCACCAAGTCATGAATCTTTCAGGATGTATTTTTTTTTAATTGCCTTTACCAAAATCATTTCGCCTGGTGGTAATGAGGATAAAATAGCAGCAAACATCGGGAAAACCATCTTTAGCTCCTCCGATGAAGTGGTGATGCTTGACCAATTGTTTAACTTATAGTTTCAGTTGTCTGGATTGTGTTTGAAACTTATTTTACTGGAAGCAGCAGAAAACAATTGTAGATAGGTTGGCTGGTAGGTAGGTAGAAGGCTGGACATATATGAGATAGGTAGGGAGAGAGAGAGAGAGAGAGAGAGAGAGAGAGAGAGAGAGAGAGAGAGAGAGAGAGAGAGAGAGAGAGAGAGAGAAGGATGGACAGGCAGGCAGATAAATGGACAATGGATGGATAGATGGTGGATGGAAGGGAAGAAGGAAGGAAGGAAGGAAGGAAGGAAGGAAGGAAGGAAGGAAGGAAGGAAGGAAGGAAGGAAGGAAGGAAGGAAGGACAAGCAGACAGATAAATGGACAATAGCGATAGATAGAGAGAGAGAGAGAGAGATAGGTAGATAGATAGATAGATAGACAGATGAGAGAGAGAAAGAGAGAGAAGGATGGACAGGCAGGCAGATAAATGGACAATGGATGGATAGATGGTGGATGGAAGGGAAGAAGGAAGGAAGGAAGGAAGGAAGGAAGGAAGGAAGGAAGGAAGGAAGGAAGGACAAGCAGACAGATAAATGGACAATAGCGATAGATAGAGAGAGAGAGAGAGAGATAGGTAGATAGATAGATAGATAGACAGATGAGAGAGAGAGAGAGAGAGAGAGAGAGAGAGAGAGAGAGAGAGAGAGAAGGATGGACAGGCAGGCAGATAAATGGACAATGGATGGATAGATGGTGGATGGAAGGGAAGAAGGAAGGAAGGAAGGACAAGCAGACAGATAAATGGACAATAGCGATCGATAGATAGATTGACAGACAGACAGACAAACAGACAGACATAGATATGAAGATATAATGGTGATATGGTGATATGGATAGACAGACAGACAGCTAGATGATAGATAGACACACATGCATGCACACATACAGATATATATATATATCTAGAGAGAGGGGGGAGAGAGGAGGGGGAGGGAGAGAGGGTGTGAGGGAGGGAGGGAGGGAGGGAGAGAGAGAAGGGGAAAAGGAGAGGGACAGAGGGAGGGATTAGCTCCTGATTTTCACTCTTGCCATATTGAGCTTCTGAAAAAATGAGCTAGAGTTTGCCTAAGCTGCCTTAAGTGAACACTACCGTATTAATTGATTGAACCGGATTCCAATGGACAGACTTCGCCAGAGTGCTGAGCACCACCAACGTTTGCAAAGAGAACGAAGCCCCTGCGCACCTGGGGCGCACACTGCAAACAAATCAGGGGAAGAAAAAATTCCTTCTACATTTCCAGCGCTGATCTATGCTATGATTACTGCAAAAGCCCAGGCAGATAATTTGCAGTCTTTAGCGGAAGGAGCTCCTGCTGCTTAGCAAAAACCCAGCAGCTGCCAAAATCATTCTTTTAATCACATCATGAAAAATGTGGGTCTAGCTTTCCCCCCACCCCAAGCTGGATCATTAACTGAGGCAATCCGGCAAACAGGTGACCCTGGGGATCTATTAGCCCAGACATCCATGGGGCAGGGCCTTCCTGGGGCCAGTGAGAAGGGAAGAGGCTTTGTAAATTGTTTGCAGCCTCACTGAAAGCAAATTCTGTTTGTGTTGCGGGCTCCTTGGTGCTCTCTGAGGTGGGTGGTTTCCTTTTAGACGTTTCATGACCCAACTAGGTAACATCATCAGTGTGAGAAGGGAGTGGGCTTTATGGAGGAGGGGGAGGAGGAGGAGGAGGAGGACTGTAAGGTCCTCGGTGCTCTCTGAGCTTGGTTGTTTTCTTGCAGATGTTTCATGACCCAACTAGGTAACATCATCAGTGCGAGAAGGGAGTGGGTTTTATATAGTGGAGAGGAGGAGGAGGAGGAGGAGGAAGAGGAGGAAGAGGAGGAGGAGGAGAGGGGGAGGAGGAGGAGGAGGAAGGCTATGGGATAGTTCCCGTCTACCTGTTAGAAGAAAAATCAGGACCAGTTCCAAGGTGGGAGTAAGACACTGGAAATAAAATGGAGGCTGCTTTGGAAAGAAGGTTCTTGTTCACTGAGGAGCAGAACCAGCAACAGAATGCCATTTTCTGGGACAACTGACAAAATGGAGTTGAGATTGGGTGGATCTTTATGGGGCTCTGAGACTGTGAAGTGCAAATGTTTCTGGGTTTCCGAGGTGGGCTTTTGTGCTTTTTGCTAGTCTGAAAAGGATGTTGGGTGATGCCCATTCTGCTTTTCTCCTGTTTGGGAAATAGTCTGCAGACAGAAAAATCTTCATCAGGGTCCAGTCCAAGCTGGGAATAAACAAAATGGAGACTGCTTTAGAAAGAAGGTTGCAGTGTATTGAAGAGGAGAACCAGACAGAAAGGTGGCTCTGGAAAAACTGACCACATGAAGCAGAATGGTGAGATTTTATACCTTCTTGGGCTTTTGAGGTTGTTTCCTGTTCCTGTTTGAGGCTTTGTATTTCCTGTGTCATGTATTTTGACCCGAGTCTGAATGTGCCCTTTTGGTATTGGTGGGTTAATCCTATTATGTCCCCAAAGGTCAGGTCTTTTAGAGTTTGGATGGGGTATGTAGACTTTAGGGGTCTTTGCCTTCCTAATCCCATTAGCTTCCTGGCTGCAGTCTTCCTGGCAAGATTATCACATCTGCATTTCTACAGACAGACCTGAGGGTGGGGGGGCTGTTTCTGCCTAAGATTTTCCATTATTCCTTTGGGGAAATGTAATATTCTGCCTTTCAATGTTCCCAAAATATTTCTTTCTCTGGATTCTTCCCACAACTCTGTCATGCCTTTTTTTTAAATATTCCCCAAAACATTTCGTTCTCTGGTGGGGGTGGGTGGGTGCTGACCCTACATTGTGCAATCTGTTTCCTGATCTGGCTTTCTTTTGCAGAGCTGACAACCATCAAATCGATACATTTTTTTAATGCCTCCTTAGTTCTGTCTTCAGTTATGGGTGAGTAATATTTCATTCCAATATTGCTTCAATGTATTCCGGATCTATTTGGGATAATATTTGACAAATTGCTGCATTTTCCCTCTTCTTGTAGAAACATGTTTGGTTGCCTCCCATGTAGAGGTAATGGCTCTCTTATTCTGTTCCTTATGCAGCTGATCAGCCAGCAATCTATCTGACTTATTGCCTTTTTTGGAGGGATCTTTTGGCAAAGTTCAACTTCCTGTAGTTGATTCACATGTTGAATCAATACCGACTTATTGGGGTTTATGAAAGAAACACCAGGAAGCATCCATGTGCAGTCTAAACAGGCCTGGCAAGTATAAATAAAATTAAAAACTGTAATTACTGAACAAGCTTACAAAGTATTTCTAATAGTAGGGACACTAAAAAAGTGAATAAAACGAAACGAACCAACGTAAAATAACATAAAAACCCATGTAGGTACATTCAAAGTAAAATAAAGATGACAATAACAAATTATTCTGCAAAGGCTTTCTGGAAAGGTTTCGTCTCAAACAGCTTCTAAAAACAGGAGAAGAGATGAAACGAACCTTAATTCTGCCTGGAGGCCTTTTTCACAAGGCCAAGTTATGATTTTGTAAACTGCACTGGGATCTTTCCAGGCTAAATCATGGCCTATTGTGTTCAAATGGAGATTGTTGGCTGGGGATCCAATGAGCTTGCCCAACTTATGGGGGGAGGGGGCTTCCTGGGACACTGCAACTACCATACATAAAAGCCAGTTGCCAAGCACCCAAATTTTGCACACGTAACCGCGTGGGCATGCTGCAACAATTTGTAACTGTGAAAAATGGTCATAAGTCAATTTCTTCAGTGCTGTTGTAATTTTCAACCGTCACTAAATGAAGGGTTGAGATTCAAGGACTACCTGCATTCTGCATTATGCCCTCTGCGTTCTGAATTTTGCATTTGCATTCTGAACTTTGCATTCTGCATGGATATACTGAGAGTTTGTGCTTGGGCTGGGTGCTGAATTGGACAGTATCCTGCATTGTGGTGAAATACGATGGATGATTGGTTGATAATAGAGTAGAATGCAAAATAGAATAGAATAGAATAGAATAGAATAATGGAATGAAGGAATAGAATAGAATAGAATAGAATAGAATAGAATAGAATAGAATAGAATAGAATAGAATAGAATAGAATAGAATAGAATAATGGAATGAAGGAATAGAATAGAATAGAATAGAATAGAATAGAATAGAATAGAATAGAATAGAATAGAATAGAATAGAATAGAATAGAATAGAATAATGGAATGAAGGAATAGAATAGAATAGAATAGAATAGAATAGAATAGAATAGAATAGAATAGAATAGAATAGAATAGAATAGAATAGAATAGAATAGAATAGAATAGAATAGAATAGAATAGAATAGAATAGAATAATGGAATGAAGGAATAGAATAGAATAGAATAGAATAGAATAGAATAGAATAGAATAGAATAGAATAGAATAGAATAGAATAGAATATGGAATGGAATGGAATGAAATAGAAACAAAACGAAACGAAACGAAACCCTGGTCCTAAACGTGGGTCATAAGATAAGGACTTTCTATAACTTATGTTCCTACAAAGTTACAATTTCAGATTTTGGGGGAACTCTATTTTAAAAACTAGCTTATGGTATAAATGAATATATAAATATTTTAAAAAATAAATAAATCAGGTGGCCTTTGTATCAATGCTGTAGATATTTATAGTTTAAGGCAGGGTTAGGAAGGTCATTCAACACTGGTTTATTAATAGTCTTGAAATTTCTCTTTACAATGAAAGAAAATGGGAAAATAACAACTTGCTTAAAATGATCCAAACATTAACCCAAGGAAGGGAGGGAGGGAAGGAAGGAAGGAAGGAAAGAAAGAAAGAAAAAGAAAGGAGGGAGGGAAGGAAGGAAGGAAGGAAGGAAAGAAAGAAAACTGAGAGAGAAAGAAAATGAGAGAGAAAGAGAAGAAAGAAAGAAAGAAAGAAAGAAAGAAAGAAAGAAAGAAAGAAAGAAAGAAAGAAAGAAATTGAGAGAGAAAAAATGAGAGAGAAAGAGAGGGAGAGAAAGAAAGAGAGAGAGAGAGAAAAGAAAGAAAAAAGAAAGGGAGAAAGAAAGAAAGAAAGAAAGAAAGAAAGAAAGAAAGAAAGAAAAAAAAAAAAAGAAAGGGAGAAAGAAAGAAAGAAAGAAAGAAAGAAAGAAAGAAAGAAAGGAAATGAGAAAGAGAAAGAAAATGAAAGAAAGATAATGGGAGAGAAAGAGAGGGAGAGAGAAAGAAAGGGAGAAAGAAAAAAGAAAGGGAGAAAGGAAGAAAGAAAGAAGAAAGAAAGAAAGAAAGAAAGAAAAAAAGAAAAAAAGAAAGAAAGAAAGAAAGAAGGAAGGAAGGAAAATGAGAGAAAGGAAGTGAGAAAGAAAATGGGTGAAAAAGAGGGAGAAAGAAAGGAAGAAAGGAAGGAAGGAAAGAAGGAAGGAAGGAAGGAAGGAAGAAAGAAAGAAAGAAAGAAAGAAAGAAAGAAAGAAAGAAAGAAAGAAAGAAAGAAAGAAAGAAAGAAAGAAAGAAAGAAAGAAAGAAAGAAAGAAAGAAAGAAAGAAAGAAAATATCTTTTTAAAGAAGCATTGTCATTTCACATGACATTTCATATTTAAGATGAAGTGTTTGGAACCTGGTGGTTGCGCCTTTATTCTCAGATGAATGAAATGTAATAATATATATTTTTTGGAAAAAAAAATACATGAAATGTCAAGTTCCTCAGTGGGAAGAAAGCAGAATGAATCACCAATATTTCTATACTGACGTTCGCATCATTTTCAAAACATGACATCAATTTTAGCAATTAATTGGTTCCTCCAATGAGGAGAAGGTTAGAGGGGGGGCAAATACTGCGGAAAACCAGCCTCCATCCATGTTATAGTGCCCCCTCAACCCTAATAGAAGACTAAAATGAATTAACACTTTGGAGCTTGATCAACAGACACCTCATCTCTAATTCTTCTTTTCTGCCTGAAAAATATTTAAAAACAGAAAAACAAAAAACCCCAACCCTGTAATTCTAATTCTAAACTTCCATGCTTAAGGTGGGACGAGAACTCACTGTCTCCTAGTGCTTGGCCCAAAGTCACCCAGTGACTTTCTTGCCTAAGGCAAGACTTGAACTCACCATCTATGTGATGATCCAGGGCACAGCACTCAGGCAATGCAGTCAACTGACAATTCAAACCCTTTAATTTTCCCCAAATGCTCCCACGTTTCTGGCAAGCCTCCAAACAAAGGAAGACACATGCATCTTCAGCCGCCTCTGACTGCAAGTAGTTTCACACACTGATTAGGAGAGGAATTTATTCAAGGCCACGGAGATAGCAAGGAATGACACATACATCAAAAACCTAATGAGTCTGTGTGAATACATGCTTGCCTGAGCAGTTTCAAAAGGGAAGCCCAAATACAGTCCGAGATCTTTGAACATCCAAGCAATGTTGTCAGCCAGTCCAATGGTCAGAGTTTCTGGGTTTCCAAGCAGAAATCACAGAACAAGAGATCAGCAACAACACACACAACACTCCAAGGAATCAGTGTTTGTTCCCGACAAATGCCCCTCCCCACAGCGTCTTCTTAAATCTCAGTCTCCAGGTGTTCCTTGTGGAGAAGGGCGGGACACTCTCTTCCCGAGTAATGGAGCCTGCCTGCGTTGTTCCCTCCTTCTCTCCACTCTCCGTGCTCTAAGATCAGCTGGGGGTGGCCCTTGCTCATCGCCTGAACTCTGTCTCTCCTGTTCCTCCTGTCCCACTCCTGAAGGGCCCTGGCCTGCCTCGGCCTGCTCTTCCCCACATTCCTCTGAAGCCACAGACCCCTCTCCCTCGACCTCCATAGGATCCCGTTCCAGCTCATTTTCCTCTGCAGATTCAGGCTCTGACGGAGGCATGACAATCTGCTGGTGATTAGCTCAGAGTCACCCAGCCAGATTTCATGCCTAAGGTGGGACTAGAACTCACTGTCTCCCTGCAATTGGCCCAACGTCACCCAGGGACTCACCACCTCCTATCCAGCAACATGAAATCTAGTGTGAAGAAAAGCCAAGTTTTACACCTGGGCATGAAAAACCAAAGGTACAAATACAGACAGGGCGAGACCTGGCTCAAACACCGCAACTGTGAGAGGGACTTTGGAATCCTAGTGGACAATCACTTGACCCTGAGCCTGGCGTGTGCAGCAGCAGCCAAAACAGCTAACACAATCCTGGGTTGTATAAACAAAGGCGTAGAATCAAGATCACGCGAGGTCTTAGTACTGCTTTATAAAGCCTTAGTAAGACCACACCTGGAATGCTGCATCCAGTTTTGGTCCCCACATCGCAAAAAAGATGTTGAGCGTTTGGGAAAAGTGCAAAGAGCAACTAAGGCAATTAAAAGCCAGGAGATTAAAACATATCAAGAACGGTTGCAGGATTTGGGTATGGCCAGTCCAGAGAAAAGAAGGAGTAAGGCTGTCATGAAAGCAGTCTTCAAGTATCTGAGGGGCTCCCACAAAGGACAGGGGGTCAACTTCTTTTCCAAAGCACCAGAGGACAAGACCAGAAACAATGGTTGGAAACTGATCAAAGAGAGAAGCAACCTGGAATTAAGGAGAAACTGCCTAACAGTGAGGACAATTAACCAGTGGAACAGCTTGCCACCAGAATTTGTGAGAGCATCATCACTGGAGGCTTTTAAGAAGAGACTGGACAGCCACTTGTCTGAAATGGAATAGGGTCTCCTGCTTGAGCAGGGGGCTGCACCAGATGACCTCCAAGGTCCCTTCCAGCTCTATTCTTTTCTATTCCTGATAACTGGCCAAGAGTCACCCAGCCACTTTTCAGGTCTAAGGCAGGACTAGAATTCATAGTCTCCTAGTAATTGGCCCAAAGTCACCTAGCCGGCTTTCCTGCGTAAGGTGGGACTAGAACTCACCGTCTCCTAGTGATTGGCCCAAAGTCACCCAGCTGGCTTTCATGCCTAAGGCGAAACTAGAACTCACCATCTCCTAGTGATTGGCCCAAAGTCACCCAGTCGGCTTTCCTGCCTAAGGTGGGACTAGAACTCACCGTCTCCTGGTGATTGGCCCAAAGTCATCCAGTTGGCTTTCCTGCCTAAGGTAGGACTAGAACTCACCGTCTCCTGGTGATTGGCCCAAAGTCATCCAGGTGGCTTTCCTGCGTAAGGTGGGACTAGAACTCACCATCTCCTAGTGATTGGCCCAAAGTCACCCAGCTGGCTTTCATGCCTAAGGCGAAACTAGAACTCACCGTCTCCTAGTGATTGGCCCAAAGTCACCCAGTCGGCTTTCCTGCCTAAGGTGGGACTAGAATTCACAGTCTCCTAGTGATTGGCCCAAAGTCATCCAGTTGGATTTCCTGCGTAAGGTGGGACTAGAACTCCTAGTGATTGGCCCAAAGTCACCCAGTTGGCTTTTATGCCTAAGGCGAAACTAAAACTCACTGTCTTCTGGTTTCTAGTTTGGTGCCTTTACCATTAGATCAAACTAGTTTTCATTCCTACCTTGAGAAGCATTCCTTCAAATAGCAAAGGAAAGCAATATAGGTCAGGGTACCATTAGCTATGCAGATTATTATTATTATTATTATTATTATTATTATTATTATTATTATTATTATTATTATTATTATTATTATTATTATTATTATTATTAGGGCAATTAATAGGGGGAAAACCCCTCTTTATTTGAGTCTGAATTAGGCAGAATAATAGGAAACGTTTCCCGTCTTTCTGGTGTCTGACAAATAGTTCAAACAGGATTTCTCTTTCAAAGGAGAAGCAGTTGGTGGAATGTTCACGGACAGGGTCATAATTACGCAGCAATGAGGCAGGCGAGGGTTTGTGTCCGCCTTTCTGTCTCTCTGGGTGCATGCTTGTGTGTGAGAATTGCTTGTTTTTCGTTGCACGTGTATCCCTCCGGCGCTTTGCCATCTTCCAATAACTGATGTAATGATCTCGGCCGGGAGACCATGTACAATTTTGTGGTGGCCATCTGTGCTGAAACGCAATCAGTCTTAGCTCCACAAGGCCATCTGGAAACAGCAAGGAACCAGCCCCTGCCGTGTCGGCCCTACCCCTTGGGTGCATGCCGGGGAGGGGTCGCCCTTTGTGAGGAATTAAGAAATGCACCATCGCCTGGAAGTGGCCAGCAAATGGCCCTTGCCTACTTCACCTATCCGGCTTGATGGGCTCCGGCGGAGGGGTTTCGGCAGGCAGTGAGGCTCCTCCCATGGACCATGCCTTGGCGCTTGTCCCGGTCCCACCCCCTTCTGCCAGAGACCCTCGGATCTGTCCCACTCCTGCCCAGGCTCCCACAGGCACCCTTGACGTGAACGATGTAGAGCTGGCCATGCCCACCCAGTAGGCCACATCCACTCCAGCCATGCCCACCCAGTAGGCCGTGCCCACCCTGGCCACACCTACCTGGCCCCACAATGACTACTGCAATGCTGATGTGGCTCTCAATGAAATTGAGTTTGACACCCCTGCTATAGGCTCTTATTGTTAAACCTTTCTCCCAACCTCCCAGTGTCCATCACATTAATATTGAAACAGATAGGGGAAACACCAATCAAAATAAAATGTAACAGGAGTATAGTTGAGGCTAGACGCGAGGAGTGGGGGGAAAAGGCTTACTAACGCAGACGTTTTCAAAGACTAATACTTAGTATTGTATACCAGGTGTCATGATGATTGCTGCATAATAGGTTTTTATGCTCAATGTTGATTGTTTTAATAAAAGAATTTTTATAAAAAAAAAACTCATTTCCCTCTTTTGACTCAAATAATTCCAGATTGGGCGGAAGGCTAATATGAGGAAGAATGGAGTCAGCTGCCCATTTCAAAGGCCCGGAAGGCTCTTGGGGCTGTGCTGGCCTTTTATCTGGTCCTAATTGAATATTTACATCAATGTTCATATCTCATGTTTGGCAGATAAACCTGCTGGGGACTTAACCTAAGAGAAGGCCATTTTTCCTTCCCAAATGGTGAAATCGTCTTTTGTCGATAATCTTTAACTGTGTCTATTTTCCTGGCATTTTTTTTTTAAATCTGATATTTCAATTTCTGTGCAAGGTTTGGAGACACCCCTCCCTCCCAATCTGTCTCTCTATGTCTCTCTTGTCACCTCTCTTTTTCTTTCTTTCTTTCTTTCTTTCTTTCTTTCTTTCTTTCTTTCTTTCTTTCTTTCTTTCTTTCTTTCTTTCTTTCTTTCTTTCTTTCTCCCTTTCTTTCTTTCTCTCCCATTTCCTTTCTCATTTTCTTTTTCTTTCTCTTTCACTCTCTCTCTTTCTCTCTCCATCTGTTTCTCTCCCATTATTTCTCTAATTTTCTTTCTCTTTTTCTTTCTCTCTCTCTCTCCCTTTCTTTCTTTCTCTCTTTCTCTCTCTCTCTTTCTCTCCCATTTTATCTCTCTCCCATTTTATCTCTCGTTTTCTTTCTGTTTTCTCTCTCTCTCTCTCTCTCTCTCTTTCTTTCTTTCTCATTTTATTTTTCTTTCTCCCTCTATTTCTCTTTTTCTGTCTCTCCCTTTCTTTCCTTCTTTCTTTCTTTCTCTCTCTCTTTCTTTCCCATTTTCTTTCTCTTTCCCATTTTCTCTCTCATTTTCTTTTCTTTCTTTCCTTCCTTCCTTCCTTCCTTCTTTCTTTCTTTCTTTCCTTTCTTTCTTTCTTTCGTTCTTTCTTTCTTTCTTTCTTTCCCTCTCTCTCTTTCTTTCCTTATTTTTCTTTCTCACTTTTTCTCTCTCTCTTTTAAAAAAACCCATGTGGAACCCTCCACCATGTAATCAAAGCTCTGTCTTTTATTTTTTAATGTGCAATTTCCATAAATAGGGGTATTTATCCCTTCAGCATGACTTTTTTTTAAATTGCTGATTCCCAGTGGTATCTTTTTAAACAATTCATAGACTGTGGAATCCTAGGGGTGGAAGGGACTTTGCAGGTTCCAACTTCTTGCTCGAGACAGGAGACCTTATACCATCCTCATATTACCTTGATCAAATGGTTGTCCAGCCTCTTCTTAAAAACTTCAGTGTTAGAGCATTCGCAACTTCTGGAGGCAGGTGGTTCCATGGGTTAATTGTTCTAACTGTCAGGAAGTTTCTCCTTAGTCCTAGGTTGCTTCTCTCTTTGGTTAGTTTCCATCCGTTGCTTCTTGTCCTGCCTTCAGGCGCTTTGGAGAATAGCTTGACTCCCTCTTCTTTGGGGCAGCCCCTGAGATACTGGAAGACTTCAAAATGAGATGGATGGTAAATAAATTTAATAATAAAAAAATTATAAAGACTGCTGTCGGGTTCTTTCAATCATTTATCATACAATTTAGCCACCAAACCCTTTATTGTTTTGGTTGGTCTTCTCTGCATCCTTTCTAGTTCTTGAGGTCACTTTGCAGAAATCTGCCTATTTAAGAAGCAGATAGTGAATTTATGTTTCTGATACCCCTATGACCCTTCTGAGCTCTGAATTGCACTGTTGAAGGAAAAGTCT
This sequence comes from Bothrops alternatus, assembly GCA_034064705.1. Classification (NCBI taxonomy): domain Eukaryota; kingdom Metazoa; phylum Chordata; class Lepidosauria; order Squamata; family Viperidae; genus Bothrops; species Bothrops alternatus. The sequence goes on along the minus strand of JARGCV010000748.1, from coordinate 127,779 downwards.
TCATCGTGGTTGAGTCCAAGCCGGGAATAAACAACATGGCGACTGCTTTAGAAGGAAGGTTGCAGTTTATTGAAGAGGAGAGCCAGACAGAAAGATGCCTCTGGAAGAAAAAGAGAGTGAGCACATGTAGGGAGTGGGTTTTGATACCCTCTGGAGCCTTTTGTTTGGAGTTGTTCCTGTGGCATGAACTTTGACCTGAGTCTGAGTGTGCCTTTCTGGTATTCTGATGGTGGTGGGTTAATCCTATTATGTCCCAAAGGTCATATTCTGCTTCCCTGGGGCTGTGGCTGATGACTGTTGGATTTTTGGTGTGAGGGGTTGTTTATTCTAGGGATCTTTCTTCCTAATCCCAGTTTCCTGACTCCAATTTTTCTGACAAGATTATCACATCGGCATTTCTGCAGACTTGGTTTCTGTTTGGGACAGAGAGACTTGGGGGGGTTGGTTTCTGTCTTTAAAATCCTTTATTCTGCCTTTTAAATATTTCCTAAAATATTTCTTTCTTTGGGCGGGGGGCTGAACTCCCACAGTACTAATGTGGTAACATCAGATAACAGTTATCCCAAAGATGTTTTTTCCGGAGGCAACTGGACTTTCTTGTTTTTCTTTGAAGACATTTTCGCTTCTCATCCAAGAAGCTTCTTCAGCTCTGATAACAGTTCTTATTGTTGTTTTCCAACACAATGACTTAATTATTAGTTTCCTTCCTAGAAACGTTTTCATGTCATTGACCTGTGACAAAGTTCATTTTTCCTTCTGAAGACTTTCTATCTTCTATTCACTCACAGGTTAATTTTCAGCCTAGAGAGACATTGTCATTGATTAATCTTAAGGCCCAGATCTCTTCATAGGTTCACAGACAATCTGGAGTTAAGAGTGAGCAGCAAGTTTGGCCAAATTCACTGATTATACAAAACTTGTTAAGGTGGTTGTTGTTGACGACAATAGTCATGATGAGACAAAGACCTTTAAAGTTTACAGAGAGCTCTAATAAGACCTTTCCACAATAGAATAAAGGATTTCAGAGTTGTTCGGTGTAAGGAGGTGTAAAGAATTGGGTGTTAACTTTCAGCCCACGCAGTGGATTTGAACTGTGAGTCATGAACAGGCCCTGATGGTGGAAGGTCAGTTAAAATGTGAGGTCACAGTAGATTTTACTCACTCTGATGATGCTGTCAGTGGACCAGCGAAAGCTTCGGTTGTTTTTAGTATTGTAAATAGTTGTTTTTATTGTTTTAGTTTCTTAACAATAAGGTTTATATCCTTCCCAGAGTTCAGGGATTTTCTATCATTGTGCAGATATGCCTGGGATTCATATTTTTATAGTTATTAGGAATATATATATATATATATATATATATATATATATATATATATATATATATATATATATATATATATATATATATATATATATATATATATATATATATATATATATATATATATATATATATATATATATATGTCAAGTGGTTATTTTTTTTTTTTTTTTTTTTAGATTGCACCCTGTAAACCCAAATATGGGAGGAAGGAATCATTCTTTCCTTTTGCTTGTTTCAGCTCAACCCAGAGCCATCTTGCAAGCACAAATATATATATGTTGTTTAAAATTGTTGACAAAGAAATAAGGGATTTCTGATATAGCCATTTCGAGTTTCTTAACTCTCTTCAGTCAGAACTCACCCTTCCGGGATTCGAACCTGGGCAGTCTGCATGCTAAGCAGATGCTTTAACCTATTGAGCCACAAGTTCTCTCCCGCTTTGTCAGTAGTCAGGGAGTAAGGATATGTGTCAAGTGGTTATTTTTTTTTTTTTTTTTTATTTTTATTTTTTTTTATTATTTAAAATAAATTTTTATTTTATTTTATTATTTAAATTTTTATTTTATTTTATTTTATTTTATTATTTAAATATTATTTAAATTTTTATTTTATTTTATTATTTAAAAAAAAAAAAAAAAAATAACCACTTGACACATATCCTTACTCCCTGACTACTGACAAAGCGGGAGAGAACTTGTGGCTCAATAGGTTAAAGCATCTGCTTAGCATGCAGACTGCCCAGGTTCGAATCCCGGAAGGGTGAGTTCTGACTGAAGAGAGTTAAGAAACTCGAAATGGCTATATCAGAAATCCCTTATTTCTTTGTCAACAATTTTAAACAATATATATATATATATATATATATATATATATATATATATATATATATATATATATATATATATATATATATATATATATATATATATATATATATATATATATATATATATATATATATATATATATATATATATATAAAAGTTGGAAGGGACCTTGGAGGTCATCAAGTCCAACCCCCTGCTCAGATATATAGTGTGTGTGTGCGTGTCTCTATCTATCTATCTATCTATCTATCTATCTATCTATCTATCTATCTATCTGTCAGAATCCAATTATATTTCATCCCTAGTTATCGACTATGGAAAACCCCATTTCTGCCCTCTCTGGATTCTGTCATAGGATGAAGGGGAAGGGGGGTGAATAAAGGGGTTTTATGGCCCTCACTTCCTACGGTACAACTTCAAAAGAGACTGAATGTGGATCTCACCAAAAGGACTAAAGCATAACAATGGGGCCATCAGCTTTCATCTACTCCTCTCTGAAGTCTCCCTTCCACCGGCAGTGAAGAAAAGGGGGCTGGAAATGTAACGCCTGGGATTGTCACTGGAAGGATGGTGGGGTGGGGTGGGGTTGCTGGGAACCCCTTAAAGTCTTGCCGTTTGGATTACAAGGGGGCTCCCGCAGTATTTATGCAATCAATCAATGACGTTCTAAGGGAGCACCTATTTAAGGGGGTCCTGGTTTACTTAGACGACATTCTTATCTTCACCGAATCAAAAGAGGAACATGCCAACCTAGTTAGAGCGGTCTTAAAGAAACTGCAAGCCGCCCACCTATTTGCCAAACTCTCGAAATGTGAATTCCACCAGGAAAGGATAGACTACCTAGGTTATCGTATATCCCCACAGGGCATTGAAATGGACCCAGAGAAGGTCAGAGCAGTATTAGAATGGGCACCACCCCGCACAAGAAAGCAACTGCAAAGTTTCCTGGGCTTCACAAACTTTTACTGCCAATTCATCCCCTCATTTGCCCAGATAGCCCTACCCCTCACGAGCTTACTAAAACCAAAGGGAACATCCTCAGTAAAACCTAGGCAGCCACTAACATGGACAATGGAGTGCCAAACAGCGTTTGAGAGATTAAAGAGATTTTTTCTGCCGAACCAGTACTGAGGCACCCAGAATAAAACTGGAAGGACCCTCGGAGGTCATCTAGTCCACTCCCCTGCCCAAGCAGGAGACCCTCTGCCATTTGAGACAGGTGGCTGTCCAGTCTCTTCTTAAAAGCCTCCAGTGTTGGAGCACCCACAACTTCTGGTGTCAAGCTGTTCCACTAGTTAATTGTCCTCACTGTTAGAAAGTTCCTCCTTAATTCCAGGTTGCTTCTCTCCTTGATTAATTCAATCAATCAATCAGAATAGAGCTGGAAGGGCCCTTGGAGATCTTCTAGTCCAACCCTCTGCTCAAGCAGGAGAGCTTATACCATTTCAGACAAGTGGCTGTCCAGTCTCCTCTTAAAAACCTCCCATGATGAAGCACCAAGAACTTCTGGAGGCAAGCAGTTCCATGGATTAATTGTTCTCACTGTCAGAAACTTCTAGATCTATAATCATCATCATCATCATCATCATCATCATCATCATCATCATAAAGTTGGAAGGGACCTTGGAGGTCATCTAGTCCAACCCCCTGCTCAGGCAGGAAACCCTATACCATTTCGGACAAATGTCTGTCCAGTGTCTTCTTAAAAACTTCCAGTGTTGGAGCATTCACTGCTTCTGGAGGCAGGTTGTTCCACTGGTTAATTGTTCTGTCAGGAAGTTTCTCCTTAGTTCCAGGTTGCTTCTCTCCTTGCTTAGTTTCGATTTGTTGCTTCTTGTCCTGCCTTCAGGCACTTTGGAAAATAGCTAGACTCCCTCTTCTTTGGGGCAGTCCCTGAGATATTGGAAGACTGCTGTCATGTCCTCTTAACAAGCTTCCATCATTCCTTTAGTGCTTTGGAGATGAAATCAATTCTCTCTCTGACTGTGCCTCAAGTACTGGAGCTCTGTTTTTCTTCTTCTCTGCTCCTCCTACTCCAAAGGGTTAAGGCAGAGCTAGTTTGCATTTCTTGCTAATGTTTTCTTCCTGTCTTGGATAAATTACGATTTTGCTAATTGCCATCCTGCAGTTTCTCCAAGGTCATCTTCAGGTCTCCACCAGACCTGATGGAGGCAGACAGAAAGTCCCAGAGTGCAACATGTAAATAATAGCTAGGCATTTCTCTCCTGTTCTCCCATCTTTGGAACAGCGGGGGTCGAGGTCCCTTAAAACCCAAAGAGAGAAATTTCAAAGTCCAATAAAAGGAACTCATTTTTTCCCAATGTTTAATTAACAGGGTGGAATTTCGCAACGATTGGAGGAGATGATGCCCGTGAATTTAGATGGCTATTAATTTGGATGGGGGGTATAATAGCTCTAGAATGGTGAGGGATGGGTTTTGCGATACAGCTTCTGCACAGGTCCTTCCCACCCTGTCAAGCTAGAAGTTAGAACACACAAACAACGGTTGCAGAAACTGGCTATGTCTAATCTAGTGAAAAAAAGGGACCAGTCATAACATTTGTTCCATATCTCATAGAATTCTGTTGCCTCCTTGTCTTTTAGTTCTCACGTAAGTTTGTTCATTTCCGCTCAGTCTAGTATTTTATATATAATCATATCATTTGTAGATATGTTTTCACCTTTCCAGTGAAAGATAGATAGATAGATAGATAGATAGATAGATAGATAGATAGATAGATAGATAGATAGATAGATAGATAGATAGATAGATAGATAGATAGATAGACGCACACATACACACACACAATAGATAGATAGATAGATAGATAGATAGATAGATAGATAGATAGATAGATAGATAGATAGATAGATAGATAGATAGATAGATAGATAGATAGATAGATAGATAACATTTATTGCCATTTTTTTACTGGGCACAAAGGCACACATCAAAAAATGAAATTTATCTGCCCACTCTCAAAGTGAAACACATACATCACACACACCTAAAACATACTATACACAACATATGTATAGACCCACACCCCTACAAATACGTAAGAGGGAGTCCAGCTCTTCTCCAAAGCACCCAAAGGCAGGACAAGAAGCAACGGATGGAAACTAATCAAGGAGAGAAGCAACCTAGAACTAAGGAGAAACTTCCTGAATGATGAATATAGGGAACTGGATGTAAAAGACCCCAGAGCTATTGAGGCTTTTCTGACATAACTTAAAATAAGATATTAAAATCATATTTATTCATTCCACCCTGTCTTCAACTCCAGCTAGGAATTCTCCATATTGTTAGTTCGATCAATCGGAATAGAGGTGAAAGGGACCTTGGAGGTCTTCTAGTCCAGCCCCCTGCTCAAACAGGAGACACTATATACCATTTCAAACAGGTAGCTGTCCAATCTCTTCCTAAAAGCCTCCAGTGATGGAGCACCCACAACTTCTGAAGGCAACTTTTGTTCCACTGGTTAATTGTTCTCACTGTTAGGAAGTTTCTCCTTAATTCCCATTAACTCCCATTTTAAGCACCCTTGTCAGTGGAATTGACAGAAAATGTCAATTTCTCCTGGTTTGGAATTATTGATGAAATTGACACACACAATAGAGCAAAGACATGGGGATTTTCGGAAGACAGCCTGGAAAAGAGGAAGGTAACTAACCAGGTTCGCCTGGTGCACCAGTTGCGGCCCTATTTGGACTGGGAGTCACTTCTCACGGTCACCCATGCCCTTGTCACCTCGAGATTCGACTACTGTAATGCTCTCTACATGGGGCAACCTTTGAAGAATGTCCGGAGACTGCAAGTAGTCCAGAATGCGGCCGCGCGAGCCGTCTTGGGTCTCCCAAGACATGCTCATATCACTCCAGCTCTCCGTGAGCTGCACTGGCTACCAATTGGTCTCCGAACACAATTCAAAGTGTTGGTTATGACCTATAAAGCCCTTTATGGCAATGGACCAGGATACTTGCGGGACCATCTCCTGCCTCATGAATCCCAGCAACCGGTCAGGGTGCATAGGGTTGGCCTCCTACGGGTCCCATCTGTTAGACAATGTCGTCTGGCGGGGCCTAGGGCAAGGGCCTTCTCCGTTGCTGCCCCAGCCCTCTGGAACCAGCTTCCCTAGGAGGTTCGTACTGCTCCCTCCCTCCTAGCTTTCCGGAAAGGGCTGAAGACGCATCTATGCCGACAGGCTTGGGGCATATGAGCTGTGCTCTGCCCCTCGGCCCTAAGAGTGTCCCTCCATCAACGGCTGCGAATTGATTGTATTTGTATGTGGTATGAGTGTGGTAAATTTTAAAATTGTTGTTGTATCTTGTTGTGAGCCGCTCTGCGTCTTCGGAGAAGGGCGGCATATAAATGTGAAAATTAAATTAAATTAAATTAAATTAAATTAAGTGCTAATTAAAATGCAGATTCCATACATACATACATACATACATACATACATACATACATACATACATACACACACTGAAACACACATGCCTATTCAATATATGGAATCATATTTCAGCTCTGAAAACCCAGTGGCTTGCAGAGCTAATTAAGACCTGGAAATGTGTACAGAACGGCGTTGGTGCAAACCCCCAAATTAACAATATTTCTATTTCTTTTTCCTAACCTTTAATTTATCAGACTATTTATGATTCTCTTTTTCTGCCCCACTTTGCATAATGTTGTTTACCCCCAAAACCAAAGCCTGCACTTGGTAAATATGCAAATTTCAGCCTTAAAAAACCCCAGCGCTACCTATTTCTGAGAAAGCATTACAATCTTTTTAAAGGCTGGTGGCTTTATTTTATTTTGGTTTCCTCAAAAAACAAAAAAAAAAAAAAAACCCCAACCAAAAAAAACCGCAGGCATCCGAGCTCCTGCGAGAAGCTAAATTATCTCCTGCAAATTGAAGATAATGATACAATTAAAATCCTTGCTTGTTTTCTCTTCTCCTCTTTCCTAAACCCCCCCCCACCCAATACATAACACCTGGCAAATATATCCAGGCAGCAATTAAGAGTGAAGTAAGGTGCATCATTTGTAACTATCCTACAGATATTTTAATAAATGGGATGATTGGCTTTTTATGTGGTAGCAGGGAAACTTTAATCATCTCTCCTAAGCAGATTAGAAAAGATAAAGAATTAATTGCATTATGGAATTTATGGCGCAGAGCCATCGGTAGTGGCCATTTTAAATGTAATAATAACAATTTTTACAGGGCCTGTGTATTCCTGTAATTGCTAGCATTAAGTCTGAAGCTGGCTGCCCACTGTTTTCTCAGCTCCTTATTTTTTCTGTCACTATAAGGCAGCTGTTTGAGTTTAATCATCTTGGGCCAGGAAGATTGATGGTATGCAAAGAGAACAGGTATCAAAGCTTGGTAGCGTAGAAAGGAGGGAGGGAAACCCCTCCAAAGCTATCATCTCGATATAGCTTTATAATATCAAAAACAGATTTTATGGAAGTTTTGCAAAACACATAAAAACTAACACAAACCAATACACAGCAGAAGAGAAGAAGAGAGGTAGTTTAGCCTAGTGGTTAAAGCACGAGGCTTAGAAGCAGCAGACAGTGAGTTCTAGTCCTGCCTTAAACCATGAAAGCAGGTTGGATGACTTTGGGCCAATCACCAGGCGATGGTGAGTTCTAGTTCATCCTTAACCATGGAAGATGGTTAGTTGACTTTGGGCCAATCACCAGGAGATGGTGAGTTCTAGTTCTTTCTTAACCATGAAAGATGGTTAGTTGACTTTGGGCCAATCACCAGGCAATAGTGAGTTCTAGTTCTTCCTTAACCATGGAAGATGGTTGGCTGACTTTGGGCCAATCATCAGGAGATGATGAGCTCTAGTTCCTCCTAAACCACGAAAGATGGTTGGTTGACTTTGGGCTGATCACTAGGTGATGGTGAGTTCTAGTCACTCCTTAACCTTAACTACGTTACAAAAAAAGATGTTGAGAATCCAGAAAGTACAGAGAAGCGCAACAAAGATGATAAAAGCTCTGAAAGTTAAAACATGTGGTGAACAGCTGCCGGAATTGGGGATGTCTAGCCTAACGAAGAGAAGGATTTAGGGATGATATGGTAGCGGTCTTCTATACTTCAGGGACTTGAAAGAGGGCCAGCCTATTCCCAAAGGAACCAAAGGCAGGACAAGAAGCAATGCATGGCAACTCATCAGATCCACTCTGGAAACAAGGAGGAATTTTCTGATAATGAGAACGATCAGTGGAATGGCTTGCCTCCCAGCGTTGTGCTGAATAGAATAGAATAGAATAGAATAGAATAGAATAGAATAGAATAGAATAGAATAGAATAGAATAGAATAGAATAGAATTACAGAATAGAATAGAATAGAATATAGTAGAGTAGAGTAGGGTAGAGTATAGAATAGAATAGAATAGAATAGAATAGAATAGAATAGAATAGAATAGAATAGAATAGAATAGAATAGAATAGAATAGAATAGAATAGAATAGAATAAGAGTAGAGTAGAGTAGAGTAGAGTAGAATAGAACCTATACCATCTCAGAAAGGTGACTGTACAGTCTCTTCTTAAAAATCTCCAGGAATGGCGCCCATGATTTCTGGAGGCCAGCTGTTCCACTGGTTAATTGTCCTCACTGTTAGGAACTTTCTCCTTAATTCCAGGTTGCTTCTCTCTTTGATCACTTTCCAACCATTGTTTCTTGTCCTGCCCTCTGGTGCTTTGGAGAATAGTTTGACCCCCATCCTCTTCTTTGTGGCAGCCTCTCAAATACTGGAATGCTGCTATCATGTCGCCCCTATTTCTTCTTTTCTTTAGACTAGCCAAACCCAAGTCCCGCAGCCGTTCTTTGTACATTTTAGTCTCCAGGCCTTGGATCATCTTAGTTGCTCTTCTCTGAATTTTTTCCCAAATTCTCAACATCTTTTTCTGTGATATAGTGACCAAAAGTGGCTGCAATATTTCAGGTGTGGCCTCACTAGGGTTTTATAAAGCAGTAATAATACTTCGCGTGATCTTGATTATACAACCCAGGATTGTGTTAGCTTTTTGGGTTGCTGCTGCACACTGGAGGCTTTCAAGAAAAGATTGGATAACCATTTGTCTGGGATGGCACAAGGACTCTTTCATTGGGGAGAGGGTCAGACTAGAAGACCACTAAGGTCCCTTCCAGCCCTATGATTCCAAGAGCCACAATTAGGGCTCCAAAGTTCATCCCTGCTGGGGAACCTTTCCCAGATGACCTCGTGGCAATCCATTTTCAGCCTAGCCCACAGGTCGGCAACTTGCGGCTCCGGAGCTGCATGCGGCTCTTTGAGCCTTCCCCTGTGGCTCCCAGCCTCCTCTGCCATTTGCAGAGAGAGACAGAGAGAGGCAATTGCGCTTCCCTGCTTCTCTCTCTCTCTCTCTCTCTCTCTCTCTCTCTGTTTCTCTCTCTCTCTCTGTTTCTCTCTCTCTCTCTGTTTCTCTCTCTCTCTCTCTCTCTCTCTCTCTGTTTCTCTCTCTCTCTCTCTCTGTTTCTCTCTCTCTCTCTGTTTCTCTCTCTCTCTCTCTCTGTTTCTCTCTCTCTCTCTGTGTGTGTGTGTTTGTGTGTATGTGTGTGTGTGTAAAAGAGAGTGCACTCACAGTGTTCTCTGAGGAGCTGAAAAGCTTATTGGGTGGGGCTCCTCCCTTTGCTGCTCCTATGCAGGAAGCAGGAAGGGCAGGGGAGAGCTAGGTAGCGCAGCTATGCTGACTCAGGAATTCTGGGAGTTGAAGTCCATGAGTCATAAAAGAGCCAGGGTTGCCTACCCCTGAGCTTGTTGGAGAACAGCTTGAAGCCAGCTTGCCAGGTGAGCAGCAGATAGGAGAGACGGAGAGAGGGGGGAAGAGAAAGACAGAGAGAGAGAGAGAAAAAGAGAGTGGGGGAAGAGGACTGGCAGACCAAGGGCAGATAGAGAGAGAGAGGGAGGGAGGGAGGGAGAGAGAGAGACCCTTTTGACATCTAAAATGAAGATAACACTGCATATATCCTTTTTTACCTGTGTGTGTGTGTGTACACACACACACACACACATACACACACAAACACAGACACACAGACACACAGACACACACACACACCCCTATAATAAAGGTAAAAAAGGATATATGCAGTGTTATCTTCATTTTAGATATCAAAAGGGTTTTGCGGCTCCCGATGTTTTGTTTTCGGTGGGAAATGGGTCCAAGTGGCTTTTTCAGTGTTTTGGGTTGCTTACCCCTGCCCTAGACCATCTCACCACCGGGTCTACTGGGAAGCTAAATTCGACATATTTATTGCAAGCAGGCAGTGTCCAACTTTCACCTTACAATTAATCATCCAGTGACAAATGAGAACATTCGGACCTTAGAAGCCTATCTCTAAAAAAAATAATGAACTTAGAGAAATAAATATATGCCACCATGACCTCCTCCTTATACCTTCAGATAATTATGTTGTAAATTTTGCCGTAAATTATCCAGACTGCCTTGCATTTGTTCTCCAAATTGGCAGTGTAATTCTAACTGTTGGGTTTTTTTCCCCCTTGAAAAGTAACCCGCCCACAGCATTGAATCTGGCTTAAAAATTTTCCTCCATTGTATGCTTTGAAGCTGGCTTGGATTACATTTCCCATCACTCAAAGCCAGCCCTACATCATGGAGCTGATGGGCTTTGTAATCAAAGATTAGTGAAGGCTGTATAAATTTTGGGTATTTGCTAATGGGAAATAATATGCTTACGTTTGTTAATATGAAAAGTCTGCAGTATTGTCATAGACCAAAGGTCTTCAAACTTGGCCCTTTCCTGACTTGTGGACGTCAACTCCCAGAATTCCTCAGCCAGCATACTGGCTGAGGAATTCTGGGAGTTGACGTCCACAAGTCATAAAAGGGCCAAGTTTGAAGACCCCTGTTATAGAGACTTGCAATTCAGACTTGATTTTAAGACACAGGTGTAAAACATTAAAGAAAAAAACTCTTGACACCTTTTTCAGTAATTTCCTTTCATTTTGGATGTTAACACAGTGATAAATAATTTGAAAGGAACGAAAACCAGGATATGGACAATTCTTTAGAACCGCTACTTAATCATGAACAAATCTTAATTATTTTTAAGGGAACTATTCTAAGTTTATAGCATGGAATGGTAATTTAGATTGTTTTTCAGCTAGGATTTAGGACTAACTAAAATCCTAGCTGAAAAAAGAAAGAAAGAAAAATATTTTTAATAGTGTAGAAATTGTATTTGCTAATATAAAACAAAATCTGGGGTTATTAAGAAAACTGGGTATGCTTTCCTGCCTCTTCAAGCCCTTTTAATATTTCCTTCTCTGAGAGGCTGACTTCTCACAGTCTTCTAGTAGATATAAAAAAATATCCATATATATATATATATATATGGATATTTTTTTATATCTACTAGAAGACTGTGAGAATATATATATATATGTTTTCTGAGGTTTTTGCAGGTGTTTGTATGTATGTATGTGTTCTGCTCCTAGAAGCAGAAGCCGAAAGCATATATATATAAATTGGAAGTGTCTTGGCAACGTTTCAACGAAGTCCCATTCGTCATCTTCAGGCTGGTGTTTTCAGCTTCGTGCTTCTAGGAGCAATGTGTGATCATAGCTGTTTCTTCCTTTTAACTGCCAGTGGGGGTATGAACTGATTGGGTGGGAGCTTGGCTGTGTTCTGATTGGGTGGAGGTGTGTTCTGATTGGTTAGGGGCTTGGCTGTGCTCTAATTGGCTGGGGGAGTGTTCTGTTTGGGTGGGGGCTTTGTTGTGCTCGAGTTAGTCTGAGTTGCAGGGGGATTAGAGATGGTGAGCTGCATAGCTGTTTGGTCGTGCCTCATCTTCATGGTGGGTGTCAGTTTGCTTCATGTATGGATTGGAGGGGTTTAAGGTGGCTAATGATGCAGCTGTGGCCTGGCTTCTGGTGTGTGGTCGTGCCTCATCATCGGTGTGGGTTTGGGTTTGCTTTTTGCCTGGATGTGTGGTGGTGACATCCTGTGTGGTTTTTGTGAGTGTAGGTCTGGTGTTATGGACTCGTTTGTCAATAAGGGCGGGTTTCCAAATGGCTGGTAGGCGGGAGGTATCATCTCGTTTGTTCATGCTGTGAGGGTGTTTTTCTATCTCGATGGCTTCTCTGGTTATTCTGTTATTAAAGTGTTCAGTTTTGGCAATAGATCTGGTCTTTTTGAAATCAATTTCATGTCCTGTGGCTTTAAGGTGTTGGACCAGGGAAGAAGTTGGTTCCTCTTTTTTGACTGAGTTTTTGTGTTCTTCAATGCGTGCACTTATTCTTCTGTTGGTTTGACCGATGTATGTGGTGGGGCAAGCAGTACATGGGATTTCATATACCGGTACTCCTTGATTTTCTAACTCAATTTTGTCTTTGGGGTTTCTTAGGATGGTGGATATTTTTCTGTTTGTGCAGAATGCTGTTTTGATGTTATGTTTGTGCAGGACTTTGCTGATCTTGTCTGTGGTGCCTTTTATGTATGGGAGGAGGGCTTTGCCGTTTTCTTGTTCTCTGTCTTGGATTTTAGTGGGAGTTTCTTTTTGGATTAAGTTGGAAATCTTATTTCTTTGGAATCCGTTGGATGTTAGTACATTAGTGAGAGTGTGTAGTTCGGTTTTTAGGTGTTGTTCGTCAGCTAGGCATTTGGTTCTGGAGATGAGTGTCTTGGCTACGGAGTTGATCTGTGTTGGGTGGTGGTGTGAGAGTGTGTGCAGATAGCAGTTTGTGTGTGTTTTCTTCTGGTAGATGGTGTGTCCTAGGGAGCCATTGGATTTCTTGTAGACTAAGACATCCAGGAAGGGAAGTTGGTTATTAGCTTCTGTTTCCATGGTGAACTGTATTTTGGGGTGTAGGCTGTTGAGGTGTGTGAGGAAGTTGTCCAGTTTTTCTTTCCCGTGTGGCCAGATTACGAAGGTGTCATCTACGTATCTGAGCCAGGGTTTGGGTTTGTGATCAGATTTTTCTAGGGCTTGGGTTTCAAAGTGTTCCATGTAGAGGTTTGCAATGACAGGTGAGAGGGGTGATCCCACGGGTGCTCCTTCTATTTGTTTGTATTTTTGTCTGTTATAGATGAAGTATGTGTTGGATAGACAGTGGTTGGTCAGATCTAGGATGTGTTTGGGGGGGGTTATATTTGTTTTGGATAGCTGTTAAGGCTTCTTTGATTGGCACTTGGGTGAAGAGGGATATGACATTGAAGCTAACGAGTAGGTCGCTGGGCTGTAAGTTTTGTTTCTTTATGATCTCTATGAGCTGGAATGAGTTTTTTACGTGTGAGGTGATGGATTCTGCATAAGGCTGTAGTTGTTTGGCGAGAAATTTGGTATATATATATGGATATTAAGATAAAAACTGTAATATTGCAACAGATAATGCATCCTAGTCTATGCACATAATATAAAGTATCCTACAATGTAATCACGTGACATTGTCATCTATATAAATGGTACTATTTTTTTTTAAATTTTTAATGGAATTCTTTATTGGCCAAATATGATTGGACATACACAAGGAATTTGTCTCTGGTACATAAGCTCTCAGTGTATGTTTACAAAATTAAATCGATTGTATTAAGTTGGATATAAATGGTACTATTGTAAGTCACCTCGAGGGATGGAGGTGGGGAGAGGATGACCGTGACCTAATAACATCGGAGGAGGAAATAAAAACCAAGGAGCATTTCAGTGATTAATTTTAGCATAAAACGACCTCCTCCCTTTGAAGATGGACCCCGATCCCTTAAAACGGCCCCCTCGGCTTCAAAGCCTTCCTTTCCCCTTTCTGAAATTTTATGAATGAGACTCCCGGCTCGGGCAATCCGAAAGGAGCCAATCAGAACAGCGCTGGCCGCGGCCGCGCGCTCTTTCCCGCCTTCTCCTCTCCCCCCCCCCCACTTTCCCTCCCGCGAGAGGCATGCCGGGCCTGAGAGTTCCGGCGGGCCGCCTCGCCGGCTGCTTCTAGCCAGCCTGCGAACTACGGCCAATGAGAGAGCGCGCAGCCCAAAGAAGGGCGGAGCCGGAGAGCTCGCGGAGCTTTCGCAAGAGGCGGCGGCGGCGGCTGAGCGGGAGGAGGGAGGGAGGGAGGGAGGCGTCGCTTCATTCGCGCGCAGACGCAGTGCGCCGCTCGCCTCTCGCTTTCCAGCCCGGCCCGGAGCGTGTTGCAGGTGAGAAGCTGCGCGCGCAGCTGCGCCCCGCGCGCAGGGCCATCCTCCGCCCGCCTCGTTGCGCAGCGCTTCTAGCAGGGGGTTGCAAGGAGCCGCAAAGTGGGGTTTGCAAGGTGGGCGGAGGCTGGGAAGTGCCGGGTGGTCTTTGCAGGGGGGGGAGGATGCATCGAGGTGGAAAGCCTCGCCCAGCCTTTTGCAACCGGGCGCCCGCCGGGATCCAGGATTTGCAACTTGCAATGCGCGGGGAGGGGAGTTGGAGGCAACGCCTTGGAGGGAAATCCAACTTTCCGGATATTTGTGTGTGTGTGTGTGTGTGTGTGGTGGGGGGAACAATGTTGCAATGCCTGCGTTGAGGATGCTGGAAGCAACTTGCGCTTGTCACTCATCCTTGGGAGGATCGCTGGGTTTGTGTGTGGGGGGGTTGGGGTGGGGTGGGGTGGGAAAGGCTTTGTGGCATAACAATGTTGCAGTGCCTGCGTTGAGGATGCTGGAAACAATTTGGCGCTTGTCACTCATCCTTGGGAGGATCGCTGGGTGTTTGTTTTTGTATCTGTGTGTGTGTGTGTGTGTGTGTGTGTGGTGGGGGGGGAAAGGCTTTGTGCCATAACAATGTTGCAATGCCTGCAATTGATGCTGGAACCAACTTGCACTTGTCACTCATCCTTGGAGGATCACTGGGTTTTTGTCTCTATGTGTGTGTGTGTGAGTGAGTGAGTGAGTGAGTGTGTGTGTGGTGGGGGGCGGAAAGGCTTTGTGGCATAACAATGTTGCAATGCCTGCTTGGAGGATGCTGGAAACAACTTGGCGCTTGTCACTCATCCTTGGGAGGATCGCTGGGTTTGTGTCTGTGTGTGGGTGTGTGTGTGTGGCACATTTAACCCCCCCCTCGATTTTGGCTCCTTTGTGACCTCTGTGGGCCTCCTTGCCTTGTCTTCTTGTTCAAAGAGTGGCTGACATCTCTGAATGTCTGAATGTTAATGGAAGGAGGGCCTCTGCCCATGTGCAGAATGCCCTTCCTTCCTAGGAGAAGAGCGCTTGGACGGGGAGTCCTCGGTTTACAGGCCTTTGTTTTGGTAACGGTTCAGCGCTGGGGGGAAAAAAAGGGACTTCGTGACCGTTTCCCCCACTTCGGAAGAAGCCAGATTCACTTCACAACCCACTTAACAAACTTCACAACTGTAGTGATTCCCTTAACAACTGTGGCAAGGTCGTAAAACGGGACAAAGCTCACTTCACAGCCGTCTCACTTAGCAATAGAAATTTTGGGCTCGGTTGTCATAAGTTAAGGACATTATTATTATTATTATTATTATTGTTGTTCATTTGCACACTCAGCCAGATGTTCCTACTGGATCTGGCAGTTTGATCCATCTATCAAGCCTTTCTGAAGGATCTGGGATGGGCAGATGTTGACACTGGAGTGGAGTGGAATGGAATAATAGAAATAGGGAATAGAATTAGAATTAGAAAAGAAAAGAAAAGAATAGAAATAGGGAATGGAATAAAATTAGAGTTAGAATAGAATAATAGAATAGAATAGAATAGAATAATAGAATAGAATAGAATAATAGAAAAGAATAGAATAGAATAAAATAGAATAGAATAGAACAGAACAGAATAGAATAGAATAGAATAGAATAGAATAGAATGCAGAATAGAATAGAATAAGGAATAGAATAAGGAATAGAATGAATAGAATAAGGAATAGAATGAATAGAATAAGGAATAGAATAAAGAAATAGAATAAGGAATACAATAGAATAGAAATATAGAATAGAATAGAAATATAGAATAGAATAGAGTTGGAAGGGACCTTGGAGGTCATCTAGTCCAACCCCCCTTGCCCCAGCAGGAGACCCTACACCATTTCTGACAAATGGCAGTCCAGTCACTTCTTGAAAGCCTCCAGTGATGAAGCTTCTGTAGGCAACTTCTGTTCCACTGGTTGATTGTTCTCACTGTCAGAAAATTTCTCCTTATTTCCAGATTAAATCTCTCTTTGATCAGTTTCCATCCATTGTTCCTTGTCCTGCCCCCAGGGTGCTTTGGAAAATAGGTTGTCCCCCTCCTCTCTGTGGCAGCCCCTCAAATATTGCTATCCTGTCTCCCCTGGTACTTTTCTTCCTTCAACTAGACATACCCAATTCCAGCAACTGTTCTTTAGAATGTTTTAGCCTCCAGTCCCCTAATCATCTCTGTGGCTCTTCTCTGCACTCTTTCTAGAGTCTCAACATCTTTGTTATAGTGTAGAGTCCAAAATTGGTTACAGTATTCTAGGGGCGAAACAGTGGCCCCCACGGGAAGGGCTCGCAATTTGGGAGTCCTCCTGGATTCACGGCTGTCCTTAGAGGACCATCTGACGGCCGTGGCTGGGAGGATGTTCTATCAGGTTCGCCTGGTGCGCCAGTTGCGTCCCTTCCTAGACCGGGACTCGCTACGCACGGTCACTCATGCCTTCGTTACCTCCAGGCTGGACTACTGTAATGCTCTCTACATGGGGCTCCCCTTGAGGTGCACCCGGAGGCTTCAGCTGGCCCAGAATGCGGCCGCGCGGGTAGTGACGGGAGCGTCATGGCGCTCCCATGTAACACCGCTCCTGCGCGAGCTGCACTGGTTGCCGGTGGCCTTCCGGGTGCGGTTCAAGGTGTTAGTGACCATCTTTAAAGCGCTCCATGGCATCGGACCCGGATATTTACAGGACCGCCTTCTGCCAGCAAATACCTCCCGCCGTCCGGTACGCTCCCACCCTCCTCAGGGTGCCGTCGGCCAGACAATGTCGGCTGGCAACCCCTAGGGGGAGAGCCTTCTCTGTGGGAACTCCTATGCTTTGGAACGAGCTCCCCCCCCCCCCGAACTCCGTACAATAATGGATTTGCGTTCCTTCCGTCGGGAATTAAAAACATTCCTTTTTTGACAGGCCGGCCTGGCATAGAAGCTCCAGTTCCAGCAAGGTTAAAATTGTTTTAGGGGATTGAGTTATTTTTAAGATACTATAATGTATTGGGTTTTAAATGGGATTTATGGCCAAATTGTTTAATTTATTCTTAATTATTTTAATTTTGTATATATGTTTTTAATTTGGGGCTGTACACCGCCCCGAGTCCTTCGGGAGAAGGGCGGTTTAGAAATCGGAGAATAAATAAAATAAAAATAAAATAGGTGTGGCCTTACTAAGGCTTCATAGAGTGGTGCTAGCATCTCAACGCGATCTTGATTGATGCAATTTAGGATTGTGTTGGCATTTTTTGGCTGCCAGCGCACCCCGTTGGCTCATGTTTAATTGGCTGCCCATTAAGACTCCCAAGATTTGATGGCAGTGATCTCCCAACCTGGACCCACGGGGTGGGGGGCGAAGAGGGGATGGCTTCACACATAAGCGCACGCTGCTTTCACACATTCACTGAATAATATAATAATAATAAAATAATAATAATAATAATAATAATAAAATATATTTTTAAAAAAGATGGATGCAAACAGCATCACACAGGGAAGGAAAAGCTGGCCAGGATTAGAAGAACAGAGTTGGAAGGGACCTTGGAGGTCATCTAGTCCAACCCCTTGCTCAGGCAGGAAACCCTATACCATTTCGGACAAATGGCTGTCCAGTCTCTTCTTCAAAACTTCTAGTGTTGGAGCATTCACAGCCTCTGGAGGCAGGTAGTTCCACTGGTTAATTATCCTCACTGTAAGTTTCTCCTTAGTTCTAGGTCAGTTTCTCCTTAGTTCCAGGTTGCTTCTCTCCTTGGTTAGTTTCCATCCGCTGCTTCTTGTCCTGCCTTCAGGGGCTTTGGAGAATAACAACAACAACAACAATAATAGAATTGGAAGGGACCCTGGAAGTCATCTAGTCCAACCCCCTGCTCAGGCTGGAAACCCTATACCATTTCAGACAAATGGTTGTCCAGTCTCTTCTTAAAAACGTCCAGTATTGGAGCATTAATCACTTCTGGTGGCAGGTTGTTCCACTGGTTAATTGTTCCAACTGTCAGGAGTTTCTCCTTAGTTCTAGGTTGCTTCTCTCCTTGAGTAGTTTCCATCCGTTGCTTCTTTTCCTGCCTTCAGATGCTTTGGAGAAGAGCTTGACTCCCTCTTCTTTGGGGCAGCCCCTGAGATACTGGAACACTGCTATCATGTCCTCCCTCACGTCACTTCATGCATGTGCACACATAGGCTCACACACCACTTCCGTGGCCCTATTCCGAACAGGCTGGTGGGTTGTAGACCGGTGTTTTAAGTGGTTTAGAGCTATTGTCATAGGATTCTGCTGTTTCCAATAAAGTATGAGTATTTTTATTGTTGTCATTCTCATCTGGGGTCTATCTTAGGAAGCGGGCCTGGTCATGCTGTTGGCAGAGTTGCGCTTGGAGTAATTTTACACTGCTCACGTGGGGCTGATTTCAAAGGTTCCTCCTATTTTTATACTAACAAACATCCATGTCCGATTTCCAAGAAGCCGCAGAGTTTCCACCACATGCAAAAAGTTACACTTGATGTGAGTGCAGGACAATCCTCGCTTGATGACGGTTCATTTAGTGACCGTTCAAAGTTACAACGGTCCTGAAAAAAGGACCATTTTTTTTACAATTACGACCTTTGCAGTGTCCCCAGGAGTCACATGGTCAAAATCCAGAGGCTTGGCAACTGGCTCATACTTATGACCGTTGTAGCGTCCTGGGGGGGTGTCACGTGATCCCGTTTTAACGACCTTCTGACAAGCAAATTCACTTAACAACCGTTTTGCTAACTTAACAACTGCAGTGACTGTGGCAAGAAAGGTCATAGAATAGGGCAAAACTCTCTTAGCAAGTGCCTCACCTAGCGACAGAAATTTCAAGCTGAATTGTTGTAAGTCGAGGACCATCTGTATAAAAATTTATTTATTTTATTTTATTCGGATTTGTATGCTGCTCCTCTCCGAGGACTCAGAGCGGCTCACAACATATATATAAAACAATTTAATCTAAATCCGAACAAAAAACATTAAAAATAAAACCCCATACATACTCATCAGTCACACCACAATCAACAATCATCCCCAGGCCTGCCGGCAGAGGTAGGTTTTTAAATTCGGAAGGCTGGGAGAGTGGGGGAAACGCAGACTTCAGGAGGCAGTTGGTTCCAGAGGGCGGGCGCCACAACAGAGAAGGCCCTCCCCCTAGGACCCGCCAGACGACATTGTTTCGCTGATGGGACCCGGAGGAGGCCGACCCTGTGCGCTCTCACCGGTCGAAGGGAAGTATGTGGCAGAAGGCGTTCCCGTAAGTATCCTGGTCCAGTGCCATGAAGGGCTTTATAGGTAATAACCAACACGTTGAATTGGGCTCGGAGACCAATAGGCAACCAATGCAGCATGCGGAGAGTTGATGAAATGTGGGCACAACGAGGAAGGCCCACAACTGCTCGCGCAGTTGCATTTTGCACTAGTTGTAGTCTCTGAACACTCTTCAAGGGTAGCCCCATGTAGAGAGCGTTGCAGTAGTCGATCCTCGAGGTGACAAATGAAAAAGTTGTGGTTGGATGTTACTACCTTATTCTCCCACACCAAAAGGATTAGAATTAGAATTGGAATGGAATAGAATAGAATAGAATAGAATAGAATAGAATAGAATAGAATAGAATAGAATAGAATAGAATAGAATAGAATAGAATAGAATAGAATAGAGAAAATATGAAGAATGGAAGGGAAGGGAAGGGAATGGAATAGAATGGAATGGAATAGAAATAGAATAGAATAGAATAGAATAGAATAGAATAGAATAGAATAGAATAGAATAGAATATATGGAATGGAATAGAATATATGGAATGGAATAGAATAGAATAGAATATATGGAATAGAATAGAATATATGGAATGGAATAGAATAGAATAGAATAGAATAGAATATATGGAATAGAATAGAATGGAATAGAAATAGAATAGAATAGAATATATGGAATAGAATAGAATAGAGAGGAGTAGAGTCGAATGGAATGGAATAGAAATAGAACAGAAATAGAACAGAAAGAGACCTTGGAGATCTTCTAGTCCAGCCCCCTGCTCAAGCAAGAGAACTGACATTGTCTCAGACAGGTGAATGTGTCGGAAGTCAAGGCTTTTCTTATTTCTTTTCCCCTTTACCCAACATTTCTTTCTCTTCCCCTTTTCCTCTCTTTATTTTCCCATTATCTATCAATCGCAGCGATGCGCTTAAGCAACCTGGGGCAAGAAAGATTGTAACATGGGACTAAACGCATTTAACGAAACGTCTCGCTTAAAAACAGAAATTTTGGGCTCCATTGGAGCTGTAAACTGAGGACTATGGGTATTGGCAGGGCTCGGACGCACCCGTGGGCTAAAATCTCAGCCTGTTGGAAGGTGGCCAGCTTTGCTTTTTGGATGGAGCTGTGGAACAATATTGGTGATGGATGCTTAATTAACTCTAAGGAAATCTTAACAGGTAAAAAATGTTTTTGAACACTGTGGGGAAAATAAATCCAAGGGAGAACTTTAAAAACAAGGTCTATGATAAGTTGATTAAGATGATTAGTTAGAGAAGAAGCTTCACATTGATGCGGTTGTTCCTTTTAGAAAACTAGAAAACTGTTTACGTTCAATTGTTCCCTATCAAAACACTTAAGAATTGCGCTAATTTAAGATGGATAAATGAGAATATTATTGGAAGAAGGGAAAATCAAGGAAAGCCACTTGTGTGGATTATGGGATTATAGAAACTGTTATTGAAGGTTTGCAAATATAAACCCAGACGATACGCTGTTTACCAAATGTCAAGGTGATTATGTTAAAAAAACGAATAAAATACTTTAAAAAAAAAGATGGATGATGGATGCAAACAGCATCACAGAGGGAAGGAAAAGATGGCCAGGATTAGAGTAGAATAGAAGAACAGAGTTGGAAGGGAATTTTGAGGTCATCTAGTCCAACCCCCTGCTCAGGCAGGAAACCCTATCCCATTCCAGACAAATGGCTGTCCAGTCTCTTCTTAAGGACTTCCAGTGTTGGAGCATTCACCGCTTCTGGAGGCAGGTGGTTCCACTGGTTAATTGTCCTCACTGTCAGGAAGTTTCTCCTTAGTTCTAGGTTGCTTCTCTCCTTGATCAGTTTCCATCCGTTGCTTCTTGTCTTTGCCTTCAGGCGCCTTGGAAAATAGCTTGACTTCCTCTTCTTTGGGGCAGCCCCTGAGGTATTGGAACACTGCTATCATGTCCCCCCCTCGTCCTACTCTCCTGAACCTTTACAGAATAACGGAATGGGGAGATAATTGTTTTTAAGAAGAGACTGGACAGCCACTTGTCTGGAATGGAATCGTGTCTCCTGACTTCTGTTGGACTAGAACAGAAGTCCCCATCGTATAGGCCGTGGGACACTACTGGGACGTGGCCTCTTGGCAATGGGGCTGCGTGACTGGCTGGGCAGTGTGCACACGCATGTGCACACTCTCACCCCCCCCTTGAGCTGGCACTAGCCGGGCCACGAGCCTCTCACTGGTGCTAGCTGAGCTGTGAGTTACAGGCTGGCGCTAGCCGAGCTGGAAACCATGAACCAGGTGCCAGCGCTAGCCGAGCCGGGAGCCATGATCCACGTGCCAGCGGTAGCCGAGCGGCGAGCTGCACAGTGGTGCTAACAGCTCCATTTGCAGAGTGCACATGCTCACGGCCCTGTTCGCGCACACGTGCATACAACCACATTTGCGTCCGTGCATGGGCACGCATAAAAGTGCCTTTCCCACCAGGCCACCAACCCAGAAGAGTTGGGGACCCCTGGATTAGACCTCCAAGGTCCCTTTTAACTCTGATTGATTGATTGATTGACTGATGATTGATTGCTACTTGGCAACTGACTCATATTTAGGACAGTTGCAGATTCACTTGAGAACTGGGTGAGGAACTTAACAACTGAAGTGATTCACTGCACAAGAAAAGTCATAAAGTTGGGCAACTCCGCTTAACAACTCTTGCTTAGCAATGGAAATCGGGAGCTCAATTGTGGCCGTACGCCGAGGACCACCTGTATGGATTTTTTGGGGAGGGGTGTGTGTCTTTTTTTTCTGAAGCTGAATTAGGGATTTGAAAGAATCTTTTTTCCATTGCTCAATCAAATTACCCCTTCCGCTCCTTGCCTCGCGCCTATTGATGGAGGGCTTTATTTTGGGTAGAACGTGTTGCCGGAGAAAGGCGTAAGCGGTATTTTAATTCTTTGCCGGATCAATCCTTATTGTTTAAATATTGAGCGGTCGTGTAAGCAGAGACAATATTAAATAGACAGAGAGACCAACATTTACAGTAAAGGCCCAAGGAAGAACAGAAACGGGGGCCTGTGGTACAAGGCCTAACGAAACATTTACAAAGGAAAACTCTTCTTTTTTTGCAAGCATTTTGGGGGAATTAGATTTCCCGCATGGTGGAAGCAGAGGTTGAAAGCAACAAATCCTACATGGATTACTTTTCAATCAGCGTTCGCATTCGTGACTTTGGTGTCCCACTCTGGTCTACCTTGAAGGGGTGACGCTCAAGCACTGGCCACCAGGCCATAGGACAGGCTGGCCAGTGCATGGCCGTGTGTGCGTGCACTCACCCTAGCGCCCATGGACCCGTTTGCATGCATGCACAGCTAGCGCCTGCGTGCTTGCGCGCCTGCACAAATGGGGCTACTAGCGCCGTGTGGGGTGTGTGGCCCATTTGCACATGCATGCGGGCGCTAGCAGCTAGCTCCCGTACACACGCGCAAGTAGGATTGCTAGCGCTGTGTAAGTGCGCAGGGCCCCATTTGTGCACGGCCCTGTTTGCGCGTGCACACAAATTTCCCAGCTGCTCTCTTTCCCTCCAGGCTGCCAGTATGAAAAAGTTGGTGACCTCTGCGCTAAAGAACAGCATGGATTGAGAGAGTGAAACACGGACTTTGTGTAGGAGAAGGAGTGGCAGAGGCTGTAGGTGCAGTCAAGAGAGGATTCAGCCTAGAATCGTTACGTTCCCACAAGCAGTCTTAAGTCCAACCTTCTTGAATTCTGTTAATCCGTCCATTCAAAGTTGCAACGGCACTGAAAAAAAGTGACTTTTGACCAGTTTTCACACTTGTAACCTTTGCAGCATCCTCATGATCGTGTGATTAATTGTGATTAATTCAGAAATCATTGTGGTATAATGCACCGTTTGGCCTAACTTGAGGGTACAAACAGACAAACACAGTGAGAGGTTTAATAGCATATAGATTCGCCCTACGGTAAGATGGGCGGCCGGTTAATTTTACAAACAGACAAATAAACTACTGTAGATTAAATTTAGAGTTCTCTGGGCCTCATAAGAGGGAGAATATATTTTCTTCTTATTTTTAATCCTAACTAGGGCACTTTTTTTAATCATGTGTGTCGTTGTTTGGGTTTAGTTTTCATTCCCCAACTGTTTGAACCAGCCCATTTCTCCTCCTTTCCGTGGTTTGAGATAAGTCTAGCACAAGGGTAGGCAACCTCGGCTCTTTTATGACTGGTGGACTTCAACTCCCAGAATTCCTGAGCTCGCCACACTGAGGGGAAAGGGAGAGGTTTCCAAGCTGAGCCATGCTGGCTCAGGAATTCTGGGAGTTGAAGTCCAGGAGTCATAAAAGGGCCAAGGTTGTCTAACCCTGATCTAGGTCGGTCGGTCGGTCGGTTTGTCTGTCAATCATCTAGGTCAGGTGTAGGCAACCTTGGCCCTTTTATGACTCGTGGACTTCAACTCCCAGAATTCCTGAGCCAGCATGGGGGAACTATGGCCCCCTCATGACTCGTGGACTTCAACTCCCAGAATTCCTCAGCCGGCATGGGGGAACTATGGCCCCCTCATGACTCGTGGACTTCAACTCCCAGAATTCCTGAGCCAGCATGGGGGAACTATGGCCCCCTCATGACTCGTGGACTTCAACTCCCAGAATTCCTGAGCCAGCATGGGGGAACTATGGCCCCCTCATGACTCGTGGACTTCAACTCCCAGAATTCCTGAGCCAGCATGGGGGAACTATGGCCCCCTCATGACTCGTGGACTTCAACTCCCAGAATTCCTGAGCCAGCATGGGGGAACTATGGCCCCCTCATGACTCGTGGACTTCAACTCCCAGAATTCCTCAGCCGGCATGGGGGAACTATGGCCCCCTCATGACTCGTGGACTTCAACTCCCAGAATTCCTGAGCCAGCATGGGGGAACTATGGCCCCCTCATGACTCGTGGACTTCAACTCCCAGAATTCCTCAGCCAGCATGGGGGAACTATGGCTCCCTTCATGACTCGTGGACTTCAACTCCCAGAATTCCTCAGCCAACCTGGGGGAACTATGGCCCCCTCATGACTCGTGGACTTCAACTCCCAGAATTCCTGAGCCAGCATGGCTCCGCTTGGAAACCTCTCCCTTTCCCCTCCACGTGGCTGGCTCAGGAATTCTGGGAGTTGAAGGCCACGAGTCATAAAGGAGCCAAGGTTGCCTACCCCTGGTCTACCGTATTGGGGGGGGGGAAGGATGCAGCTCCTCCTGGTGATGCAGATTGGTACGTCAGGTAATCCTTGACTTAACAACCATTTGTTTAGTGACTGTTCAAAATTAGAACGGCCGACTAAAGTGATTTGCAACTCGCATTTACTGCCCTTAAAGCATTTGGCCTTTGGTAACTGGCATATATGTATGATAGTTTGTAGCACTCTGGGGTCATGTGATCATTATTGGGGACCTTCCTGGCCGGCTTCCAACAGGGAAATTCAGTGGTTGGGGGGGAGCAGATTCACTTAAAGACTTTGGGCCAGTCATCAGGAGACGGGAGTTCTAGTCCCGCTTCAGGCATGAAAGCCAGCTGGGTGTCGTTGGGCCAATCACCAGGAGGTAGTGAGTTCTAGTCCTGCCGTAGGCATGAATGTCAGCTGGGTGACATTGGGCCAATCACTTGGAGATGGTAAGTTCTAGTCCCGTCTGAGGTACGAAAGCTGAGTGGGTGACTTTGAGCCAATCACCAGGAGATGGTGAGTTCTAGTCCCGCCTTCGCCATGAAGCCTGGCTAGGTGATTTTTAGCCAATGACCAGGAGATTGTGACTTCTAGTTCTGCCTTAGCCATGAAAGCCAGCTGGGTGACATTGGGCCAATCACTAGGAGATGGTGAGTTCTAGTCCTGTCTTAGGGATGAAATCTGACTGGGTGACTTTGGGCCAATCACCAGGAGATGGTGAGTTCTAGTCCTGCCTTAAGCATGAAAGCTGGGTGGGTGACTTTGAGCCAATCACCAGGAGACGGTGAGTTCTAGTCCTGTCGTAGGTACAAAAGCTGACTGGTGACTTTGAGCCAATCACCAGGAGACGGTGAGTTCTAGTCCCGCCTTCGCCGTGAAGCCTGGCTAGGTGGTTTTTAGCCAATGACCAGGAGATTATGACTTCTAGTTCTGTCTTAGCCATGAAAGCCAGCTGGGTGACATTGGGCCAATCACTAGGAGATGGTGAGTTCTAGTCCTGTCTTAGGGATGAAATCTGACTGGGTGACTTTGGGCCAATCACCAGGAGACGGTGAGTTCTAGTCCTGCCTTAAGCATGAAAGCTGGGTGGGTGACTTTGAGCCAATCACCAGGAGACGGTGAGTTCTAGTCCTGTCTTAGGTACAAAAGCTGACTGGTGACTTTGAGCCAATCACCAGGAGACGGTGAGTTCTAGTCCCTCTTGAGGCATGAAAGCTGGCTGGGTGACTCTGAGCCAATGACCAGGAGATTGTGACCTCTACTCCTGCCTTAGCCATGAAAGCCAGTTGGGGGACATTGGGCCAGTCCCTCTCAGCCCAGCCCAGCCCACCTCACAGGTATGTTGTTCTGGGCAAAATTGGAGAAGAAAGGAATATTGGGTACGTTCGCCCCCTTCAGTTACGTCTAAAGTAATCAAAGTGAGATAAAAATCTAATAAAAGAAATCAAATGCCCCCAGGGTGGGCTGAATGCTTTGGCTACTTTTAGCTCCTGAGTCCCAAGGCAAACAGGCCTTCCACGCTTCTTTTTAACAACAGGGAAAATGTCGACGGAAGTGCAACTTTGCCGACGCTGCGAACGGTTATATTTGATAAAATGCTGTGTCTGGCTCTTTTTGTTCCTTCTCCCTTCGGCTCCCCGCTTTTTATTACATTTCCCTGCCTTGAAAACCGGACCTGTAATCTTTGAACAATTGGATTTGCAAAGGTTTTTATTTCTTTATTTTTTTTTCGCTTCCCCCCCACCGTGTACTCCTCCTCCTCCTCCTCCTGCTGCTGAAATGCAGGTTTATAACTTTTCGGTAATATATTTTTTCCTAAGATTTAACCCTCCAGTCTCCTTGCCGAGTCGGGAATGAGAAACCGAGCAAGAACTTTTCAAACAGGAGCAATTCCAGAAAATCTGCTTGGCAGCAGCTCAAATCAACCCCTGCCCACTGTTGTGTTTTAACAGCCTGGCTAAAATAAAATTAAAAAACAACACCACCCTTCTGCTTTAGTCAATCGGCTGAGCGATGCGTCTTTTCGGTATTTTTTTGCCAAGGCTACTGCAAACAAAGACCCATTGTCACTTTTAAAACGCAGCAATGTCAACAAGTCTCCCCAAGTTGTGGCTTGCTGCATTGCAGCTGACTGATCTGCTATTAGTCAGCTGTGTTTCCTCGGGGGGTGGAAGTTTCCCTCTGAACACAGACCTGATTCAGACGAGAAGCGCCAGGGAAACACAAATCCTTGGCCTTTTGCAGCAAGAGCGATCCGGTTTTCATGCTTTAGAGCAGGGGTCCCCGAGCCCCTGAGATGCGGTATGCCAGTAACCGGTCCGCACAAACAAGCAAAGCCCCATCCATGGGATGCAGGCAGCACACCAAACCACACACACACACACCGGTCCGCGGAAAAACCTCTCTCCACGGAACTGGTCCCTGGTGTCCAAAAGTTTGGGGACCTCTGCCTTAGAGGGATGCTTCCATCAGCTATTTTGCGTTAATGTGTGATAGATTCCTAATAGGGACGAGGATTCCCTGGAGGGAGGGGCTGCATTACAGAAGAGTGAGAGGCTCATGCCCTTATCACCTTGAGGCTGGACTACTGCAATGCTCTCTACATGGGGCTACCTTTGAAAAACGTTCGGAGACTTCAGGTAATGCAGAATGCAGCCGCACGAGCAGTATTGGGCCTGCCTAGAAATGCCCACATTTCAACATCACTCCGCGAGCTGCATTGGCTGCCAATTGGTCTCCGAACGCAATTCAAAGTGTTGGTTATGACCTATAAAGCCCTACATGGCATCGGACCAGGTTACTTACGGGACCGTCTGCTGCCCCATGAATCCCAGCGGCCAGTTAGGGCCCAAAGAGTCGGCCTTCTCCAGGTCCCGTCAGCCAGACAGTGTCGCCTGGCGGGGCCTAGGGGAAGAGCCTTCTCTGTTGCGGCCCCGGCCCTCTGGAACCAACTCCCTCCAGAGATTCGTATTGCCCCCACCCTTTCCGCTTTTCGCAAATTACTGAAGACTCATCTTTGCCGACAGGCCTGGGGCAGTTAACACCTGGCCCCAGCCAGTGTATGTATGTTTGTATGTCTGTCTTTGGATGATTGGTCTTTTAATTGACGGGTTTTACAATGTTTTTTATATATTAGATTTCTACATGTAGTATTTATGTTGTGAGCCGCCCTGAGTTCTTGAAATAGGGCGGCATAGAAATCTTAAGTAATAAATAAATAAATAAATAAATAAATAAACTTAGCTCTGATATCAATCAGAATAGAGCTGGAAGGGACCTTGGAGGTCTTCTAGTCCAGCCCCCTGCTCAAGCAGGAGAACCTATACCATCTCAGACAAGTGACTGTCTAGCCTCTTCTTAAAAAGCCTCCAGTGATGGAGCGCCCACAACTTCTGGAGGCAGGTTGTTCCACTGGTTAATTGTTCTAACTGTCAGGAAGTTTCTCCTTAATTCGAGATTGTTTCTCTCCTTGATTATTTCCCATCCATCGTTTCTTGTCTTGCCTTCTGGGGCTTTGGAAAATAAGTTGACTGCCACAAAGAATATAATAATAACAACAACAACAACAATAATAGTAAAGTTGGAAGGGACCATGGAGATCATGTAGTCCAACCCCCTGCTCAGGCAGGAAACCCTATCCCATTTCGGACAAATGGCTGTCCAGTCTCTTCTTAAAAACTTCCAGTGTTGGAGCATTCACCACTTCTGGAGGCAGGTTGTTCCACTGGTTAATTGTTCTAACTGTCAGGAAGTTTCTCCTTAATTCGAGATTGTTTCTCTCCTTGATTATTTCCCATCCATCGTTTCTTGTCTTGCCTTCTGGGGCTTTGGAAAATAAGTTGATTTCCACAAAAAAGAGGGAGTCAAGCTATTCTCCAAAGCATCTGAAGGCAGGGCAAGAAGGAATAGATGGAAACAAATCAAGGAGAGAAGCAGCCTAAGAACTAGGGAGAAAGTTCGCCATGGAATAATTAATCTGTGGAGCAACTTGCTTCCAGAAGTTGTGGGTGCTCCAACACTGGAGATTTTTAAACAGGAAACTGGATAGCTATTTGTCTGAAATGCTGTAGGGGTTTCCTATCTGAGCAGGGGTTGGACTAGATGACCTCCAGGGTCCCTTCCCAGTCTGTTATTCTGTGTGTGAGAGTTGGAAGGGACCTTGACCTCATAGGAGGACCTGTATATGCACCCACACCCACACATCAGATTTCCATTGGAAAATAATTTTGACACCTATAATTTTATGTATCATTTTCACTGGAAAAGAACATAATGCAGAATTTTTTAAAAAATGACAGAAACAAAAAAAAGTATTTAAAAATATAAAAAGAATAAAGTGAGGAATGAGAAAAAAAAGCTGTGTACAGAAGGGGTTTTTTTTTGCAACACTTCTTACCATGATGACTAAATTATTATTATTTATTTATCTAATTTGTAGAGCGTAATAATATCTCAGTTCCCTTATTCCCGTAAACAACCCTTTAAAAAAAAATCTTTTAATCAGTTTATGTGCCTTTAAATGCAGGGGTGGGTAGACTGTGCTTCAGTTTAGCTTCAATTTCCAAAGGTTTTTATGGATTCATCAAAACAAGAATAGCCCAGAGGTGCTTTCAGGTCCATTTATGTGAAAAGGCAATAGAAAAGTGTTCCTACGTGTGTGAATCACTCTTTAAATACATCTTTATTATGGGAAAAAAGCATACTATTTGCCCTGTAACACTAGAAAAGAGAGAGAGAGAGAGAGAGAGAGAGAGAGAGAGAGAGAGAGAGAGAGAGAGAGAGAGAGAGAGAGAGAGAGAGAGAGAGAGAGAGAGAGAGAGAGAGAGAAGAAAAAAAGGAAGAAAGAAAGGAAGGGAGGGAGGGGGAGAGAGAGGGAGAGGAAAGAAAAAAGAAAGGGAGGGAGGGAGAGAGGAAAGGAAGAGAGACAGGAAAGAGGGAGAGAGGAAAGGAAAGATGGAAGGAAGGGAAGTTGGATAGATGGATGGAAAAGGAAGGAAATGAAAGAAGAATAAAAGAGGAAGGAATAAAGATGGAAGGAAGGAGAGAAATATGGAAAGAAAAAAGAAGGAAAAGAAAAGGAAAGAAAGAAAGAAAGAAAGAAAGAAAGAAAGAAAGAAAGAAAGAAAGAAAGAAAGAAAGAAAGAAAACAAAAGCCGCCTGAATGAAATAGGCCTAACGGCCCATAACATTTCAGAAATGTAGACATTTAGAAATATCCTAATCTAATTTAGAAAGACTTTCGTGATTAAGTAGTGGATGGTGGCATGTTTTAAACAGGACGTTCTACTGACTGTTAAAATAAGGTTTTCCCAAAGGGCTGCAGCGCTGCAGAAGACCCAGGGATTGGATCACCCCCATCCTGAACTATGGCCCCCTCATGACTCGTGGACTTCAACTCCCAGAATTCCTGAGCCAGCATGGGGGAACTTTGGCCCCTTCATTACTCGTGGACTTCAATTCCCAGAATTCCTGAGGCAGCCTGGCTCAGCTTGGAAACCTCTCCCTTTCCCCTCAGCATGGCTGGCTCAGGAATTCTGGGAGTTGAAGTCCATGAGTCATGAAGGGGCCAAAGTTTCCCTCATGCTGGCTCAGGAATTCTGGGAGTTGAAGTCCATGAGTCATGAAGGGGCCAAAGTTTCCCTCATGCTGGCTCAGGAATTCTGGGAGTTGAAGTCCATGAGTCTTGAAGGGGCCAAAGTTGCCTACCCCTGGCCTAGGCTGCTGTCTGACTCATGGACTTCAACTACCAGAATTCCTGAGGTAGCACGGCTCAGCTTGGAAACCTCTCCCTTTCCCCTCAGCATGGCTGGCTCAGGAATTCTGGGAGTTGAAGTCCACCAGTCATGAAGGGGCCATAGTTCCCCCATGCTGGCTCAGGAATTCTGGGAGTCCACGAGTCATAAAACGGCCTAGGCCTAAGCTAGAGGTAGGCCACCTTGGCTCTTTTATGACTGATGGACTTCAACTCCCAGAATTCCTGAGCCAGCATGGCTCAGCTTGGAAAGCTCTCCCTTTCCCCTCAGCGTGACTGGCTCAGGGATTCTGGGAGTTGAAGTCCCCCAGTCATAAAAGAGCCAAAGTTGCCTACCCCTGGTCTAGGCCTAGGCCGCTGTCTGACTCGTGGACTTCAACTCCCAGAATTCCTGAGCCAGCATGGCTCAGCTTGGAAACCTCTCCCTTTCCCCTCAGCATGGCTGGCTCAGGAATTCTGGGAGTTGAAGTCCACCAGTCATAAAAGAGCCAAGGTGGCCTACCCCTGGTCTAGATGATCTCCTTTGGGGCCAGCAAACAGGTAGTCCTCGCCTGGTGGCCTCAATTCAGCCCCAAATGTTCTCCTGCTAAGTGAGACATTTGTCAAGGGACGTTTGTCCCATTTTTACAACGTTAAGTGAATCATGGCACTCGTTAAGTTGGCAATGCGATTGTTAAACAAACCTTGCTTCCCCATTGACTTAGGCTTGTTGGAAGGTCACAAAAGGGGATCCACGTGAGCCCCTGGGATGCTGCGACCGTCATAAGTACGGGTCAGTTGCCAAGTGTTCGACTTGAGATCATGTTACTGTGAGGATGCTGCAACTTTGGTAAGTGTGGAAAACGGTCATACCATAAGTTTCTTTTTTTCATTGCTGTCGGTACCTTTGGTCACTAAATGAACAGTTGTAAGTCGACAATAATCTGCTCCTGATCTGTAGGTTGGACTGCCATTAAACGTCCAGTGTTGGAGCATTCACCACTTCTGGAGGCAGGTTGTTCCACTGGTTAATTGTTCTCACTGTCAGGAAGTTTCTCCTTAGTTCTAGGCTGCTTCTCTCCTTGATGAGTTTCCATCTGTTGCTTCTTGTCTTTCCTTCAGGCGCTTTGGAGAAGAGCTTGACTCCCTCTTCTTTGGGGCAGCCCTGAGATACTGGAACACTGCTATCATGTCCTCCCTCACGTCACTTCATGCATGTGCACACATAGGCTCACACACCACTTCCGTGGCCCTATTCCGAACAGGCTGGTGGGTTGTAGACCCCTGTTTTAAGTGGTTTAGAGCTATTATCATAGGATTCTGCTGTTTCCAATAAAGTATGAGTATTTTTATTGTTGTCATTCTCATCCGGGGTCTATCTTAGGAAGAGGGCCTGGTCATGCTGTTGGCAGAGTTGCGCTTGGAGTAAGTTGCCATTAATTTTGTGAACGAAGCAGCCCTTTTTCCACTCTTGGAGCTAGGATTACACAACGCGGAAAGGAGAGACTCAGTCAGTTTGCTCTAGTGGTGAAGGCACCAGGGTAAAAACCAGGAGACTGTGAGTTCTAGTTCCTCCTCAGTGAGATGTGAAGTGAAATGTCTTTCCATAATACCTGCCATACGTGTATTAGGACCTTACTGGGTGGGTGCATCATCACCCAGTTGGCTTTCGTGACTAGAATTCACTCTCTGCTGGTGATTGGCTCAAAGTCACCCAGTCAGCTTTCGTACCTATGATGGGACTAGAACTCATCATCTCCTAGTGATTGGCCCAGAGTAATCCGCCAGTGTTCATGCCTATGGTAGGACTAGAACTCACCATCTCTTGGTGATTGGCCCAAAGTCACCCAGCCAGCTTTCGTGCTAAGGTAGGACTAGAACACACCATCTCCTGGTGATTAGCTCAAAGTCTCCTAGCTAGTTTTCATTCCTAAGGTAGGACTAGAATTCACCATCTCCTGGTGATTGGCTCAAAGTCATCCAGTCAGCTTTCGTACCTATGATGGGACTAGAACTCACCATCTCCTAGTGATTGGTCCAACGTCACCCAGCTGACTTTCATACCTAAAGTAGGACTAGAACTCACGGTCTCCTGGTGATTGGCCCAGAGTAACCCACCACCTACCTTCATGCCTAAGGTAGGACTAGAACTCACCGTCTCCTGGTGATTGGCTCAAAGTCTCCTAGCCAGCTTTCATTCCTAAGGTAGGACTAGAATTCACCATCTCCTGGTGACTGGCTCAAAGTCACCCAGTCAGCTTTTGTACCCATGATGGGACTAGAATTCACCATCTCCTAGTGATTGGTCCAACGTCACCCAGCTGACTTTCATGTCTAAGGTGGGACTAGAACTCACCGTCTCCTGGTGATCGGCCAAAAAGTCTTTCAGCCAGCTTTCATGCCTAAAGAGGGACTAGAACTCACAGTCTCCTGGTGATTGACCCAAAGACACCCCGATGGCTATGAGAGCTCACTGTCCCCTGTTATTGATCCAAAGTCACCCAGTGGGCTCTCATGCCCAAGGCAGAACTAGAACTCACGATCTCCTGGTTTCTAGGCCAGCCCCTTAATCACTAGACCAAACTGGCGCTCCTTGACCTTTCCCCCCGATGTAATGCCGTGGGTGATTATGTGTGTATGATAAGGAGTGTGCATTTTGGTCTGCCAAAGGCTTTGTATCTGCGCAAGAAATTTGGATGCATGTAAGAGGATCAACCTCGGCTCTGGCAGGGCCTGTGTCTTAAACTCAAAAGCAATTAGATCAGGTATAGGCAACCTTGGCTCTTTTATGACTGGTGGACTTCAAGTCCCAGAATTCCTGAGCCAGCATGGCTCAGCTTGGAAACCTCTCCCTTTCCCCTCAGCGTGGCTGGCTCAGGAATTCTGGGAGTTGAAGTCCACCAGTCATAAAAGAGCCAAAGTGGCCTACCCCTGGTCTAGGCCTAGGCCGCTGTCTGACTCGTGGACTTCAACTCCCAGAATTCCTCAGCCAGCATGGGGGAACAATGGCCCCTTCGTGACTCGTGGACTTCCACTCCCAGAATTCCTGAGCCAGCATGGGGGAACTATGGCCCCTTCATGACTCGTGGACTTCAACTCCCAGAATTCCTCAGCCAGCATGGGGGAACTATGGCCCCTTCATGACTCGTGGACTTCAACTCCCAGAATTCCTGAGCCAGCATGGGGGAACTATGGCCCCTTCATGACTCATGGACTTCAACTCCTAGAATTCCTGAGCCAGCATGGGGGAAGTATGGCCCCTTCATGACTGGTGGACTTCAACTCCCAGAATTCCTGAGCTAGCATGGGGAAAACTTTGGCCCCTTCATGACTCGTGGATTTCAACTCCCAGAATTCCTGAGCCAGCATGGCTCAGCTTGGAAACCTCTCCCTTTCCCCTCACCGTGGCTGGCTCAGGAATTCTGGGAGTTGAAGTCCACGAGTCATAAAAGAGCCAAGGTGGCCTTCCTCTAGCCTAGGCCTAGGCCACTTTATTACTCGTGGACTTCAACTCCCATAATTCCTGAGCTGGCATGGCTCAGCTTGGAAACCTCTCCCTTTCCCCTCAGCATGGCTGGCTCCGGAATTCTGGGAGTTGAAGTCCACCAGTCATAAAAGAGCCAAGATTGCCTACCCCTGGATTAGACTATCCCTTGCCAGTGTGTGCAGAACGAATAGTTATAGATTGCTACCTTAACTGGCAACTGTCTTCCTGCAAAGCAGTCATGCAACACACGTGGGTCATCTCCATCATTAACAAAGAAACACTGCAGTTGCTTATGTGAGGAACACACCTGATGCTGATGCTATACAGTACTTTGTTCTCGGGCGCATGTATTTGGGTAAATCAAATCCTCGTATAATGTTGTGTGGAAAGCTTGTTGACTTTCAACAGACATTTGACAACTCAGTTTGGGGATTTCACTTTTCAATCAAACACCCCTGAGTACGCCTACTTCACTATTTCATCTCAGCCATTGGTGCTCGAGGTGTTGAATGAAGTCTGTTGTTGACAGCCATAGCAACCAGCTCTGTTGTGTTCTCATGGTCCAGTTATTTAACAGTGTGACATCGTTCTGTGTTTGGGTTTGTTTTTTTGGGGGGGGAATAGTTTAGCTTTTACTGAGAATTTTAATTATGGTAGTAAAAAGAGGAATGTGACCTGAACTTAAAGAAGAGAAGAGACTAGAAAGGAAGAATTAAAAATTGCAGGGAAAAAAAAGGAAAGAAGAAAAAGGAAAGAAAGACTGTCATTTAAAAAAGAAGAAAAATAGATAAAAAAGCAACTTCTTCATCCGAACACATATAAGCACATGTAATAACTCTTCTCAGTAGTCCTCGATTTACAACGGAGCTCCAGGTTTCTGTTTTTCAGTGAGACATTTGTGAAGATAATTTTGTCCCATTTTACCTTTCTTGCCGCACGTGTTAAGCAAATCACTCCGGTTGTTAAGTTAGTAAGCGAATCTGGCTTTCCCCATTGATTTTGCTGGTCAGAAAGTCATAAAAAGGCGATCACATGATCCCGGGACACTGCAACTGTCGTATATGTGAATCGGTTGCCAAGCATCCAGATTCTGATCCACGTGACCCCGGGGATGCTGCAACAGTCGTATAAGTGTGAAGGGAAAAAAAAGAGTCATTTTTAAAGTGATGTTGCACCTTCGAATGGTCACTAAAATTAACTGTTGTAAGTCGGGGACTTCCTGTGGAACATATTTTGCTTGGTAGCCTCAGACTGTTCTAGATGCTGAATAACTCACTTTTCATGGTGGCTCAAAGTCTTCACCATTATTAGCTGTTGTGTAATTTTTTTTTTTTAGGCAAGAAAAACCAAATGTACAAGTATAGTATAGGGGGTACCTGGCTCAATAGTAGTAACTGTGAGAGGGACCTTGGAGTCCTAGTGGACAATCACTTAAACAGGAGCCAGCTGTGTCCTGCAGCTGCCAAAAAAGCCAACACAGTGCTGGGCTGCATTAATAGAGGGCGAGAATCAAGATCAAGTGAATTGTTAATACCACTTTACAATGCCTTGGTAAGGCCACACTTGGAATACTGCATCCAGTTTTGGTCACCACGATGTAAAAAAGATGTTGAGACTCTAGAAAGAGTACAGAGAAGAGCAACAAAGATGATTAGAGGACTGGAGGCTAAAACATATAAGGAACGGTTGCAGGAATTGGGTATGTCTAGTTTAACGAAGAGAAGGACGAGGGGTGACATAATAGCAGTGTTCCAGTATCTCAGGGGCTGCCCCAAAGAAGAGGGAGTCAAGCTATTCTCCAAAGCGCCTGAAGGTGGGGCAAGAAGCAACGGGTGGAAACTAATCCAGGAGAGAAGCAACCTGGCATTAAGGAGAAATTTCCTGACAGAACAATTAATCAGTGGAACAA
Organism: Bothrops alternatus; assembly: GCA_034064705.1. Classification (NCBI taxonomy): domain Eukaryota; kingdom Metazoa; phylum Chordata; class Lepidosauria; order Squamata; family Viperidae; genus Bothrops; species Bothrops alternatus. Next base: position 91,849 of record JARGCV010000748.1, on the reverse strand, counting down.
CTTTCATCCAGAAGTTGCGAATGCTCCAACACTGGAAGTTTTTAAGAAGAGACTGGACAGCCATTTGTCTGAAATGGTATAGAGCAGGGGGTTGGAGTAGATGACCTCCAAGGTCTCTTCCACCTCTGTTGTTCTATTCTATTCTAAAATTCTTTCCATATCAATAGGGAAGTTGATCAGCCTTCCATCACTGTTCAAGGTCTGAAGAAACATTGCATAATCACCTTGACCTACTTTCTTCCATGCATTGACCCCCTTAAAGAAGGATCTTGATTTATCTGCATCTAACAGAGGTTTCCCCTGTTTTTGTTTGAACAAAACTACACTGGGATTAATCACAACTGTTCCCATTAGCATAAGTGGGACATCTAATTGATCAAACGGAGATTGATAACTGTGCTTGTCGCGTGTGATCACCGTAAGTCATTTCTCTTGTACAGACACACCATAAACCCAATTGTGAAAATGATCAAAGGTTGTTAGAAACAGTAGCTTGCCGTAAATTATGCCTTAACCTCAGACATGACTGCGTTTTCCAGTAGAATAAATTTAACAGGTCTCCAAGAAAGTTGGGACACATATACTAGGATGAGGAAAGCATTGACAGGATTGCAAAAGAACATCTCACCGCAGGTTTTCCCTGAATTGTGGACCACGTTCAACCCCATTCAGATATCCTTTAAGGTGATGGACAGGGTGGTCCACTCAGAAAGTTCAAAAGCATGGTCAGGAGACCAGAAGGTTCTCATCCAGTTGTCTCTGGCAACTCATATTTCAGATGCGCTGGGCAGGCCATGTTGTAAGGATGCCAGATCATCGCATCCCTAAACAGCTCTTTTATGGTGAACTGTCTCAAGGAAAACGATCACACGGGGGACAAAAGAAGCGATATAAAGATACGCTGAAAGCCTCTCTCAAGTCCCTGGATATCAACATCACCTCCTGGGAACCTCTGGCACATGATCGATCGACATGGCATACTCTGGTGTACCAAGGTTGTCAGACATATGAACATAGAAGGACAATCTTGGCACAAGAGAAGTGTGCACTCCGCAAAGCCAGAGCTGTAAATGCCGAAGTAACAGTGTCTACATTTCTTTGTTCAGTATGTGGCAGAACATTCCATGCTAACATCGGTCTTATCAGCCACTTACGGACACATCGTTGATGGCCCATAATCTATAAGATGTCAAGCTCTTCATCGAATTCGATGGACGAACAAACAAAAAAAACCAATATGTAATTCAGGAGATAGACAGCATCCATCAAGTTCTGATAGACCTTGATAGCTCAATCTTCCATCAATCCATCCCAAGTCCTCTTTTGTAACCTTCTGAATTGGGGATTCTCACCACATAATGGAGATTCTCAGTCATCCAAGTTATAGTTTGATGAGGCCACTGGACTTTTCTTGGTTTTGTTCCCTTGAAAACCTTTCACTTCCTATTCAAGAAGCTTCTTCAGCTCTCCAGTTCTCGTCTATGGAGGTTCTCAGTCATGCAGGTCATGATTGTCCCAAAGGTGCTTTTTCAAGAGGCAAGTGGACTTTCTTGTTTTTCTTTGAAGATGTTTCGCTTCTCATCCCAGAAGCTTCTTCAGGTTCTGACCGAATGGTGGGGAATGGAAGGATTTATACTCCTTGCAGACAGCTGGTCCTTTGCCTCCTTTTGGACAGTCGTTGAGGCCACCTGGAGATTTATCTGTGTCCTCAGGGCCATCTGAGTGGTGCAAATGGGTGTGGAGGGAATGGGAAACAAAAAGCCACACGCACAGGTACACCTGTGCTGATCTGAGGTGTGCAAATATAGATGAGTGCAAAAAGAGAAGTGCAGAAGTGGGACCTTCATTTGCAAAACACCAGCAGTTTGTAAAATGTTGGCCCTTGGCTCTGTGGCTTCACTCTCTTATCTCTCTCTCTGTCTCTCTCCCCCTCTATCTCTATCTCTACATTTATCTATCTATCTATCTATCTATCTATCTATCTATCTATCTATCTATCTATCTATCTATCTATCTATCTATCTATCTATCTATCTATCTATCTATCTATCCCAATCTGTCTGTCTGTCTGTCTGTACATTTCTGTCTTTGTCTCATCTTTCTGTGTCTCTGTCTTTTTCTCTCTCTGTCTCCCCCTCTCCGTCTGTCTGTCTGTCTGTCTATCTGTCTATCTATCTATCTATCCCCAATCTCTCTCTCTCTCTATCTCTCCCCTCAATCTCTCTCTCTGTCTCTCTATCTCCCCCAATCTCTCTCCCCCCTCAATCTCTCTCTCTCTGTGTCTCTTTCTCTGTCTCTCTCTCATCTCTGTCTCTGATCTATATCTATATGTTATCTATACCTATATATATATGTGTGTGTGTGTGTGTGTGTGTGTGTGTTTTCTGAGGTTTTCGCGCGTATTTGTATGTAGGTCTTTGGTTGTTCGGGTTTTTTCCCACGTAGAATCTGAGGTGTCTTGGCGACGTTTCGACGAAGTCCCATTCGTCATCTTCAGGCTGGTGCTTTCGGCTTCGTGCTTCTAGGAGCAATGTGTGATCATAGCTGTTTCTTCCTTTTATTTATTTATTTTATTTATTTTATTTTAATTAGATTTTTATGCTGCTCCTCTCCAAAGGACTCGGAGTGGCTAACAACATGAACAAAAACAACATCAAAGCATTTAAAAAAAACCAAAAACCGAATCTACAAAGCATTTAAAAGACCCCCCCAAACACATTCATCATACACACACAATCATAGTCATCCCCAGGCCTGCCAGCATAGATAAGTTTTTAGATTCTTAGGCCGGGAGAGTGGTGGAAACGCGGACTTCAGTGGGCAGTTGGTTCCAGAGGGTGGGCGCCACAACAGAGAAGGCCCTCCCCCTAGGACCCGCCAGACGGCATTGTTTCGCTGACGGGACCCGGAGCAGGCCGACCCTGTGCGCTCTCACCGGTCGTAGGGAAGTACGTGGCAGAAGGCGGTCCCGTAAGTATCCTGGTCCCATGCCATGAAGGGCTTTATAGGTAATAACCAACACTTTGAATTGCGCTCGGAGACCGATAGGCAACCAATGAAGCATGCGGAGAGTTGACGAAATGTGGGCACGATGGGGCAGGCCCACAACCGCTCGTGCAGCTGCATTCTGCACTAATTGTAGTCTCCGAACACTCTTCAAGGGTAGCCCCATGTAGAGAGCATTGCAGTAGTCGATCCTCGAGGTGATAAGGGCATGTGTGACTGTGAGTAGAGACTCCCGATCCAAATAAGGGCACAACTGGTGAACCAGGCGAACCTGGGCAAATGCCCCCCCTTGCCACAGCCGACAAGTGATATTCCAATGTCAGCCGTGGATGACTTTTTAACTGCCAGTGGGGGTTTGAACTGATTGGCTGGGGGCTTGGCTATGTTCTGATTGGGTGGAGGTGTGTTCTGATTGGTTAGGGGCTTGGCTGTGCTCTGATTGGCTGGGGGGTTGGCTGTGTTCTGATTGGCTGGGGGGTTGGCTGTGTTCTGATTGGCTGGGGGGTTGGCTGTGTTCTGATTGGCTGGGGCAGTGTTCTGTTTGGGTGGGGGCTTTGTTGTGCTCAGGTTAGTCTGAGTTGCAGGGGGATTAGAGATGGTGAGCTGCATAGCTATTTGACTTCGTGTTCGTGGTCATGCCTCATCTTCATGGTTGATGTCAGTTTGCTTCATGTATGGATTGGAGGGGTTTAAAGTGGCTGATGATGAGGCACAACCACAAACCAGAAGCCAGACCACAGCTGTATGTGTGTGTGTGTGTATGTATGTATGTATGTATGTATGTATTAGCAACAACACTGAGACTTACGTACCTCTTATACGTTTTCAAGGACAAACCAAGAAGGTCCAGTTGCGTTTTGGAAAAGCATCTTTGGGATGCCCTCCTGACCGTTATGTAATATAGCATTTGCATAATACGGGAAATCCTCATGTTAACGATCAAAGCATTCAGCAACCGCTTACATTTACGACGGTGCTGAAGGGAAGGGACCTTTGAGTTCAATAAGACTTTCTGAATAAGTTGTCTGGCCAATAAAGGCAAAGGTTTGTGACTTGGTGCCAGCATCGCTTATTGTAAGAACAAAAATTAGAGCAAAAACTTTTTTTTTTGCTAAGGATCTGAGGGACGCTTCGCCCGCATTGGGGGTCCTCATGAGTCTCTCCCTGCTTTTTATTCTCAGAAATGACACATTGATAAGAGACTTTTGGGGTTAAAAAAATGGCAACGAGGGCTTTGGCTTCGGGTTGAATATTGCACGGAGGGAACCGCCGCGGCCTGGAAGCTGGCTTTTTCGTTTGCAAATCCCGCGCTTTCTTTAAAGTTGTCCACACAATTTTTTTTATCCTCTTCCTTAAATAAACTGGCATCTTTTGCACCCCAGCCAAGAAGATTCTAGCTTTGGAGGAAAATATAATCTAAGCACTAGCTTTGCTTGGAGCTCAATTCAGGAGTTGGGGGAGATAGTTTGCTGAACCAGCATCCTAGGTTTTATTTTATTTAGGTTTTTTTTTTTCCCCGCTTCCGATTCTGGAGGTTGGTTATACGAGAAGTCGGTGGAATCGAGTTAGTCCTATTTTTGTTTCTTCTCTTCCTCCGTCCTATCTTTCGGACAGGATGCAATCTTGGGTTTCCCGTTTGGCCCTTCCTCAGCTTTATTTTTTTGTTTTAAATCCAGCAATGGTGCAAAACGATTTCATACACTGTTCACGTCTGAAAGTGACAGGCATTGATGCTGGTCCCGGGGCAAATTTACAGCTTTACCTTCTTTAAAAAAAAGCAAGGGGGGGGGGATCATTATAATTGCAATTTAAAAAAAAAAAAAAAGCATCTGAAGAGCCTAGTGGTCTCTAGAGGTGAAATTGTCAGGCTAGAAATCAGGAGACTCTGAGTTCTAGTCCCGCCTTAGGCATAAAAGCTGGAGGGTTTCTTTGGGCCAATCATCAGGAGAGTGAGAGTTCTAGTCCCGCCTTAGGCATGGAAGCCAGCTGGGTGACTCTGGACCAATCACCAGGAGGCTGTGAGTTCTAGTCTCACCTTAGCCATGAAGTCTGTCTTCCCTTCCCCTTCCTTCCTTCCTTCCTTCCTTCCTTCCTTCCTTCCTTCCTTCCTTCCTTCCTTCCTTCCTTCCTTCCTTCCTTCCTTCCTTCCTTCCTGCTCCTTGAATACCCCAGGCATTTCTTAGCTGTAAATACACAGGAAGTGGCCTTGAACCAGGTCAAGGCAGTGCCTCTCCCTTGCTCCGCTGTTGCTTATTCTGCTTTACTGTTGTTTGGAAAAAACTCCAGCAGAGATGTAATAAATCAGCAGCAGCTCAGCCTTTGATGGGGAAAAAAAAAGAAAAAACAACCCAGGTCTGAGAATTGAATCCCAGCTATACTTTGGATAGCCATTTAATTATAAAAAAGGGGTTTTTTCCCCCCCAACCATTCAGTTGGATGAAAGATAAGTATGTCTGTCTGTCTGTCTGTCTGTCTGTCTGTCTGTCTGTCTGTCTGTCTCTCTCTCTCTCTCTCTCTCTCTGTCTGTCTGTCTGTCTGTCTGTCTGTCTATCTATCTATCTATCTATCTATCTATCTATCTCTATCTCTATCTCTATCTCTATCTCTATCTCTATCTCTATCTCCATCTCCATCTCTATCTCTATCTCTATCTCTATCTCTATCTCTATCTATCTTATCTATCTATCTATCTATCTATCCATCTATCTTATCTCTCTCTCTCTCTCTCTCTCTCTCTCTCTCTCTCTCTCTCTCTCTCTCTCTCTCTCTCTCTCTCTCTCTCTCTCTCTCTCTATCTATCTATCTATCTATCTATTTGCAGAAGAGGCTCTCAATGTAATCCTTGGCGCAAGTAGAATGCACTTCGAAGATGGTCAAAGGCTTGTCTGAAAGGCCCTCTCTATCACTATATTATAGGTAGTCCTCGGCTTAATGGCCACAAGCGAGCCGCAGACTTCTGTTGCCAAGCCAGACAGTGCATACGTGAGCTTTGGCCCGCTTTATGACCTTTCTCCCCCACCATTGTTAAGTGAATCACTGCAGTTAATAACACAGCCGTTCAGTGGATCCGGCTTCCCCCATTGAGTCTGCTTGTCAGAAAGATCACAAAAGGGGATTATGTAACCCCGGGAGGCTGCTCGTAAATGTGAGCCAGTTCTCAAGTGTGCAAATTTTGATCCTGTGACCCACGGGGATGCGGCAATGGTCATAAGTGTGAAAAATGGTTCCTAACTCCATTTTTTCAGGGCTGTTGTCACTTCAAACGGTCACTAAATATAGGATTGTAAGTCAAGGATTGCCCATCACTTGCCAATGAAATACTGCCACGCAGGCAAGAGGATTGTCAATGTCCAGGTTCATTTTGTGTAGCAATTGCGAGAAAGAATCCTGGAAGATTTCCTGACAGGTCCTTTCCTTGTTCCTAACACTTTATAAAACCCAGGTGAGGCCACACCTGGAATGCTGCAGCCAATTTGGGTCACCATATGACAAAAAAGATGTGGAGAGTTTGGAAAAAGTTCAGAGAAGAGCAACTAAGATGATCCAAGGCCTGGAGACTAAAACATACGAAGAACGGCTGCGGGACTTGGGTTTGGCTAGTGTAAAGAAAAGAAGAAATAGGGGAGACATGATAGCAGCATTCCAGTATCTGAGGGGCTGCCAAGAAGAGGAGAGGGGTCACATTATTCACCAAAGCACCAGAAGGCAGGAGAAGAAACCATGGTTAGAAACTGACCAAAGAGAGAAGCAACCTGGAATTAAGGAGAAACTTCCTAGCAGTGAGGACAATCAACCAGTGGAACGTCTTCCCTCCAGAAATTGTGGTCGCTCCATCACTGGAGATTTTCAAGAAGAGACTAGACATTCACCTGTCTGAGATGGTATAGGTTCTCCTGCTTGAGCAGGAGGCTGGACTAGAAGATCTTCAAGATCCCTTCCAGCTCTATTCTATTCTAATCAAGGAGAGAAGGAACCTGGAATTGAGGAGAAACTTCCTAACAGTGAGGACAATTAACCACTGGAACAGCTTGCCACCAGAAATCGTGGTCACTCCATCACTGGAGATTTTTAAGAAGAGACTGGACATTCACTTGTCTTGAGATGGGACAGGTTCTCCTGTTTGAGCAGGGGGCTGGACTAGAAGACCTCCAAGGTCCTTTCCAGCTCTTTTCTATTCTGTTTTGAGAACTGCTTGTCCTTTTATCAGCATAATAATAATAATAATAATAATAATAATAATAATAATAATAATAATATTTTATTTATTTTATTTATTTATTCGGATTTGTATGCCGCTCCTCTCCGAAGACTCGGAGCGGCTTACAACATATATATGTAAACAATTGAACAAATCCGAACAACATTAAAAATACAAACCCCATACATACTCATCAATCACACCACAATCAACAATCATCCCCAGGCCTGCTGGCAGAGGTAGGTTTTTAAATTCTTTCGGAAGGCCGGGAGGGTGGGAGAAACGTGGACTTCAGGAGGCAGTTGGTTCCAGAGGGTGGGGGCCACAACAGAGAAGGCCCTCCCCCTAGGACCCACCAGACGACATTGTTTCGCTGACGCTCTCACCGGTCGAAGGGAAGTATGTGGCAGAAGGCGGTCCCGTAAGTATCCTGGTCCCAAGCCATGAAGGGCTTTATAGGTAATAACCAACACCTTGAATTGGGCTCGGAGACCAATAGGCAACCAATGCAGCGTGCGGAGAGTTGATGAAATGTGGGCACAACGAGGAAGACCCACAACTGCTCGCGCAGCTGCATTTTGCACTAATTGTAGTCTCCGAACACTCTTCAAGGGTAGCCCCATGTAGAGAGCATTGCAGTAGTCGATCCTCGAGGTGACAAGGGCATGTGTGACTGTGAGGAGTGACTCCCGATCCAATAATAATAATAATAACTCAGTCAAAAAAGAAGAACCAACTTCTTCCCTGGTCCAACACCTTAAAGCCACAGGACATAAAATTGATTTCAAAAAGACCAGAACTATTGCCAAAACTGAACACTTTAATAACAGAATAATCAGAGAAGCCATCGAGATAGAAATACGCCCTCACAGCATGAACAGACGAGATGATGCCTCCTGCCTACCAGCCATTTGGAAACCTGCCCTTATTGACAGACGAGTCCATAGTACGGGGAATGACACCAGACCTACACTCACAAAAACCACACAAGATGTCATCACCACACATCCAGGCAAAAAGCAAACCCAAACCCACACCGATGATGAGGCACAACCACAAACCAGAAGCCAGACCACAGCTGCATCATTAGCCACCCTAAACCCCTCCAATCCATACATGAAACAAACTAACACTCACCATGAAGATGAGGCACGACCACGGACGCAAAGCTGAACAGCTGTGCAGCTCACCATCTCTAATCCCCCTGCAACTCAGAATAACTTGAATACAACAAAACCCCCACCCAAACAGAACACTCCCCCAGCCAATCAGAGCACAGCCAACCCCCCATCCAATCAGAGCACAGCCAACCCCCCATCCAATCAGAGCACAGCCAAGCCCCTAACCAATCAGAACACAGCCGAGCTCCCAGCCAATCAGTTCAAACCCCCACTGGCAGTTAAAAGGAAGAAACAACTAAAATCTCACATTGCTCCTAGAGGCAGAAGCCGAAAGCACCAGCCTGAAGATGATGAATGAGACTTCGTCGAAACGTCACCAAGACACTTCAAATTCTACGTGGAAGAAAACCCGAAGAACCAAAGACCTACATACAAACACCCGCGAAAACCTCAGAAAACAAACAAATATATAAATTGCATTTTAATTTAAATTGCTAACCCATATTTGGGTTTACAGGGTGCAATTTAAAAAGAAACACTCGATATAAATCTTCCCTCCCTGATACTGTTGGCAAAGTGAGAGGGAGCCTGTGGCCTAGAGGTTAATACAACTGCCTAACATGCAGACAGCCCAGGTTCGAATCTCAGAAGGGTAAGTTCTGGCTGAAGAGAGTTAAGAAACTTGAAATAGCTATACCAGTTCTCCCTTATTCTTTGTTAGCAATTTAAATTAAAAACATATATATATACTGGTTCCTGCGGATGGCTCTGGGTTGAGCTGAAACAGGTAAAAGAAAGAAAGATTTCTTTCTCCCATATTTGGGTTTACAGGGTGCAATTGAAAAAGAAACACTCGATATATATATGTAGGTCTTTGGTTCTTCAGGTTTTCTCCCACATAGAATTTGAAGTGTCTTGGCAACGTTTCGATGAAGTCTCATTCATCATCTTCAAGCTGGTGCTTTTGGCTTCTGCTTCTAGGAGCATTGTGTGGTCTAAGCTGTTTTTTCCTTTTAACTGCCAGTGGGGGTTTGAACTGATTGGCTGGGAGCTTGGCTATGTTCTGATTGGTTAGGGGCTTGGCTGTGCTCTGATTGGCTGGGGGGTTGGCTGTGTTCTGATTGGCTGGGGGAGTGTTCTGTTTGGGTGGGGGCTTTGTTGTGCTGGAGAGGTTCAAAGTGGCCAATGTTGCAGCTCTGGTCTGGCTCCTGGTCTGTGGTCTTGCCTCATCATTGGTGTGGGTTTGGGTTTACTTTTTGCGTGGATGTGTGGAGGTGGCATCCTGTGTGTTTCTGGTGTCAATCTTTGTGTTAGGAATACGTTTGTCAATAAGGGCGGGTTTCCAAATGGCTGGTAGGCGGGAGGTATCATCTCGTTTGTTTATGCTGTGGGGGCGTTTTTCTATCTCGATGGCTTCTCTGATTATTCTGTTATTAAAATGTTCAGTTTTGGCAATTGTTCTGGTCTTTTTGAAATCAATTTCATGTCCTGTGGCTTTAAGATGTTGGACCAGGGAAGAAGTTGGTTCCTCTCTTTTGACTGAGTTTTTGTGTTCTTCAATGCGTGCATTTATCCTCCTGTTGGTTTGTCCAATGTATGTAGTGGGGCAAGCAGTACATGGGATTTCATATACTCCTTGATTTTCTAACTCAATTTTGTCTTTAGGGTTTCTTAGGATGGTGGATATTTTTCTGTTTGTGCAGAATGCTGTTTTGACGTTATATTTGTGCAGGACTTTGCTGATCTTGTCTGTGGTGCCTTTTATGTATGGGAGGAGGGCTTTGCCATTTTCTTGTTCTCTGTCATGGATTTTAGTGGGAGTTTCTTTTTGGATTAAGTTGGAAATCTTATTTCTTGGGAATCCGTTGGATGTTAGTACATTAGTGAGAGTGTGTAGTTCGGTTTTTAGGTGTTGTTCGTCAGCTAGGCGTTTGGTTCTGGAGATGAGTGTCTTGGCTATGGAGTTGATCTGTGCTGGGTGGTGGTGTGAGAGTGCGTGCAGATAGCGGTTTGTGTGTGTTTTCTTCTGGTAGATGGTGTGTCCTAGGGAGCGATTGGATTTCTTGTAGACTAAGTCTATATAATAAATGCCATTTTCCTGCAGGGATAACTGCCGATATGAGCTTCATCCTTCCCTTTAAATTGTGTGTGGCAATCCCCTGTTTTTCTCATGTCTTCTTTTTTTAAACGCCCAAGAGCCTTCGGCCTCTTCATTAATTCAACCCCTCAACCATGTTCGGAAAGAGGATTAAAACAAAAACAACACAAAAACCCCAAAATACATGCCAAGGAAGAACAGGTCGTGCCAGCCAATGCTGGGTGGCTTGGAGCCCTTGTTTTCCTTTAACTGTTTAGGCAAATATATTTCTTGGTTTAGCGGAGGAAGCCAATGTTGAATCTCGGCTCTCTCGTGCACGGAGGCTGCACCGCTGGGCGGCCAGACAGATAAGGGGGGAGGCCAATATTTGAAATGGCAGATGTTCAGGTCACGTTTACAAGCTCAAGGTCTGGCCCTGAGCTTTGCAGACACCCATTCCAAACCGTGTTGGCTTCATGTAGGCGGTCCTTGACTTAACGTCCACCAATGAACGCCACGTTTCTGTTGCTGAATGAGACATTCGTTGGCCCCATTTTATGACCTTTCTTGCCACACTTGCTAAGTCCTACAAGAAGGCCATCGAGCTCAGAGAGAAACAAGGACCTCTCTGTCCTCCCCCTCCTCCTCCTCCTTCCTCCTCCTCCTCCTCCTCCACAAACCTCACTCACCTCTAGCACTGATGATTTTACCTAGTTGGATAATGAAACATCTGCATGAAAACCACCAAACTCAGAGAGTCCTTTCCTCCTCCTCCTCCTCCTCCTCCTCCTCCTCCTCCTCCTCCTCCTTCCTCTTCCTCCTCCTCCTTCTCTCCACAAACCTCACTCACCTGTAGCACTGATGATTTTACCTAGTTGGATAATGAAACATCTGCATGAAAACAATCAAACTCAGAGAGCATCCAGGATCGTACAGTCCTTTCCTCCTCCTCCTCCTCTTCCTCCTCCTCCTCCTCCTCCTCCTCCTTCCTCTTCCTCCTCCTCCTTCTCTCCACAAACCTCACTCACCTCTAGCACTGATGATTTTACCTAGTTGGATAATGAAACATCTGCATGAAAACAATCAAACTCAGAGAGCATCCAGGATCGTACAGTCCTTTCCTCCTCCTCCTCCTCTTCCTCCTCCTCCTCCTCCTCCTCCTCCTTCCTCTTCCTCCTCCTCCTTCTCTCCACAAACCTCACTCACCTCTAGCACTGATGATTTTACCTAGTTGGATAATGAAACATCTGCATGAAAACAATCAAACTCAGAGAGCATCCAGGATCGTACAGTCCTTTCCTCCTCCTCCTCCTCCTCTTCCTCCTCCTCCTCCTCCTCCTCCTTCCTCTTCCTCCTCCTCCTTCTCTCCACAAATCTCACTCACCTCTAGCACTGATGATTTTACCTAGTTGGATAATGAAACATCTGCATGAAAACAATCAAACTCAGAGAGCATCATGGATCGTACAGTCCTTTCCTCCTCCTCCTCTTCCTCCTCCTCCTCCTCCTTCCTCTTCCTCCTCCTCCTTCTCTCCACAAACCTCACTCACCTCTAGCACTGATGATTTTACCTAGTTGGATAATGAAACATCTGCATGAAAACAACCCGACTCAGCATCAAGGATCTACAGTCTCCTCCTCCTCCTCTTCCTCCTCCTCCTTCTCTCCACAAACCTCACTCACCTCTAGCACTCTTGGTGCTACCTAGTTTAATAATGAAACATCTGCATGAAAACAACCAAACTCAGAGACCATCAAGGATCCTACAGTCCTCTCCTCCTCCTCCTAAACCCCACTCCCTTCTAGCACTGATGATGTTACCTAGTTGGATAATAAAATGTCTGCAGGAAAACAGCTGAGCTCAGAGGGCACCAAGGACCCCACAGCTACTCCTATTCTCTTCTGTTGATAAAACCTACCCTTTACTCAAGAAGCTAGGCCTTCATCCTCTCCTCAGGGGAACTTTTCCCCCCACACGTGGCACGTTTCTGCAAACTGGGGGAATCTCCTCTGCCTGAAGACATGAGTGGGGATTTCACCCCTTTAATCAGAGTTGGAGTGGGTGGCAAAACAGGTGTTCCTAAAGGACCCATTTTCCTTGACAGCAGTGTGTGTTTGTGGAGTGGTGACTCATGGGAGCAGCCTACACAATTGTGAAGTCAAGTAAGGAAGGGATTAATGAAGAGATGAGCTTAATTACAATGAGATCTAGGTCACTTGTCACAGATCTCCTCCCCAGCTCTCTCCTTCTTTTATCCCATGTGGTGTTGTGTAGTCTTGCTCAGAGTACCACCCAGATGAGATGATTTTTCTGAGGAGCTTTGGAAATCCTCTCCAGGTCCTTCTCTGCCACCTTTTGGTGCCCTAAGTCATCCACTTTCAGCTTTCTGGAAACAGAATAACAGAGTTGAAAGGGACCGTGGAGGTCTTCTTGTCCAACCCCCTATTCAAGCAGGAGACCCTCTCCCATTCCAGTGGTAGACCATCAAGAACTTCTGGAGGCAGGTTGTTCCACTGGTTAATTGTTGCAGCGGTTGGGAAGTTTCTCCTTAGTTCCAGGTTGCTTCTCTCCTTGGTTAGTTTCTACCCGTTGCTTCTTGTCCTGCCTTCAGGTGCTCTGGAGAATAGCTTGACTACCTCTTCTTTGTGGCAGCCCCTGAGATACTGGAAGAGTATTATGTCACTTCGCTCCTTCTCTTTTGAACTTTGACAGAACCCAGAATGACAGAGTTGGAAGATTGGTGATGGATGCAAAGACAGCAGTGTGTTTGTGGAAAAGCTGGTCAGGATTAGAATAGAATAGAATAGAATAGAATAGAATAGAATAGAATAGAATAGAATAGAATAGAATAGAACAGAACAGAATAGAATAGAATAGAATAGAATAGAATAGAATAGAATAGAATAGAATAGAATAGAATAGAATTTAAAGAATAGAATAGAATAGAATAGAATAGAATAGAATAGAATAGAACAGAATTTAAAGAATAGAATTTAAAGAATAGAATAGAATTTAAAGACTGTACAACCATAGAGATGAACTTAATTTTGAACCTGATCACAGCAGCAAGGCTGCTGGTGGGACAATACTGGAAGAAGCCAGAAATACCATCTATGGAAGAATGGGCTTTGAAAGTTATAAATTTGGCAGAAATGGCTAAAATATCGGCATATTTGAAGGATCATTCAAATGAAAAATATATGTTGGACTGGAAACATTGGATAGACTACATACAAGAGAAACACCAATCAAAGAAAATGTATCTGGCTTATAGTTAAATCTTGATATACGGAGTGAAGAATGTTTACAAATTTAAATTGAATGTATTAAGTTGAATAGCATTTAACTTGAATTTTTTCTTGGTTTACATGTACAAATATATATCTAACAATAAAAATGTTATATAATAAAAAAAGAATAGAATAGAATTTAAAGAATAGAATAGAATAGAATTTAAAGAATAGAATAGAATTTAAAGAATAGAATAGAATTTAAAGAATAGAAATAGAATAGAAATAGAATAGAAATAGAATAGAATAACAAAGTTGGAAGGGACCTTAGAGGTCTTCTAGTCCACCACCCCCTACTCAAGCTCTTCCATTCCAGACAAATGGCTGTCCAGTCTATTCTTTAAAACCTCCAATGTTGGAGCACCTAGAACTTCTGAAGGCAGGTTGTTCTACTGGTTAATTGTCCTCACTGTTTGGAAGTTTCTCCTTAAATCCAGGTTGCTTCTCTCCTTGATGAGTTTCCATCCGTTGCTTCTTGTCCTGCCTTCAAGCACTTTGCAGAATAGCTTGACTCCCTCTTCTTTGGGGCAGCCTCTTAGATGTCGGATGCATCATGCCGAACCTGGCATACCCCTCATTCTATCTTCCGAGCTTCTGAACCAAATGAAATGCAGGCCAAAAAGGCCAACACAGGGCTAGGCTGCATTAACAGAGGGAGAGAATCAAGATCAGGTGAAGGGTTAATACCACTTTACAAGGCCTTGGTAAGGCCACACTTGGAATACTGCATCCAGTTTTGGTCACCACGATGTAAAAAAAGATGTTGAGACTCTAGAAAGAGTACAGAGAAGAGCAACAAAGATGATCAGGGAACTGGAGGCTAAAACATACGATGAACGGTTTAGCCCACAGCCCAATCTTAATAAAAATAAGTTCAGTTTTATTCCAAAAGTAGATAAATTTTTATTTAGCTAATGAGACGGTTGGGCTTTTCCTTTCAATTCCAGGAGCCACGTTTCTGTTTTTTATTTTTATTTTCAGGTAGTGTATAAAGTAGAGGATTGTTGACCTACGCCAGGGGTAGGCCACCTTGGCTCTTTTGTGACTTGTGGACTTCAACTCCCAGAATTCCTGAGCCAGCCATGCTGAGGGGAAAGGGAGAGGTTTCCAAGCTGAGCCAGGCTGGCTCAGGAATTCTGGGAGTTGAAGTCCAGGAGTCATGAAGGGGCCATAGTTCCCCCATGCTGGCTCAGGAATTCTGGGAGTTGAAGTCCGCCAGTCATGAAAAGGCCATACTTCCCCCATGCTGGCTCAGGAATTCTGGGAGTTGAAGTCCACGAGTCATGAAGGGGCCATAGTTCCCCATGCTGGCTCAGGAATTCTGGGAGTTGAAGTCCATGAGTCATAAAAGAGGCAAGGTTGCCTACCCCTGGCCTAGTCCTATTTTTCTCTGTAAATCTAGGAAACCTTTATTTTCACACTCAATTATTATTTTTTCCTGCCCACTTAAAATAGGAACTTTGAAAAGGGAGTGACAGGATCCGGAGAGGAAAACAGCTGTTTCTTTTGCTTATCTATTGATTTATTTTGGGGTTATGAAATTGCCTTTTCCTCCTCAATGTCCTTGGCTTCCCTTCTTCTTTCCCCCAATTTTAATTTTTTTTTAAAAAAAAAAGGAAAAAAAGAACCCAATTCTTTCAAAAGTGTGTTCCTAAAAAGGAAGCGTGGGCATTTCTTCCCAGGTTGAGCCAATCCATTTTAATCTCATTATATGTCCCTCTTTTTTTAAATAATAATAATAATAATAATAATAATAATAATAATAATAATAATAATAATAATAATAATAATAATAATAATAACCACTTGAACACCATTGGCATTGACAAATTTGCCATTAGTCAATTGCAAAAGGCGGCCTTACTAGGAACTGCTTCAATTCTGCGACAAGATCTGTAATACCATCAAACACCCACATCTGCCTATCCCAGGTCCTTGGTAAGGACTCAATAGGTAAACAAAAATACCAAATCCAGTCTGAACATCTGGCTTACTGTGCGATGATCCATAATAATAATAATAATAATAATAATAATAATAATAATAATAATAATAATAATAATAATAATAATAATAATAATAATAGTCATATGTGCCTTGGGTGCAATCCCAAAACAACTGGAGCACCACTTGAACACCATTGGCATTGACAAATTCGCCATTAGTCAATTGCGAAAGGCGGCCTCACTAGGAACTGCTTCCATCCTGCAACGATATCTACAATACCATCAAACATCCACATCTGCTGTCTATCCCAGGTCCTTGGTAAAGACTTGATAGGTAGACAAAGATGCCAAATCCAGTCTGAACATCTGGCTGACTGCGATGATCCACAATAATAATAATAATAATAATAATAATAATAATAATAATAATAATAATAATAATAATAGGCGCCTTGGGTGCAATCCCAAAACAACTGGAGCACCACTTGGACACCATCATCGGCATTGACAAATTCACCATTAGTCAATTGCAAAAGGCGGTCTTCCTAGGAACTGCTTCCATCCTGCGACGATATCTGTAATACCATCAAACATCCACATCCGCCTATCCCAGGTCCTTAGTAAGGACTCGATAGGTGGACAAAATGCCAAATCCAGTCTGAACATCTGGCTGACTGTGTGATGATCCGTAATAAATTAATAATAATAAAAACCCACTACCACAACTGAAGGATGCTTGTTATTATTTGAAGAGTACTGGAGTTTAGATCTGACGCAGGGATGGTGAGGAGGAGGAGGTTGCTATAACAACACTGGGAATCCTATATAATTTTTGCCACCATCTGTTGGGATGGAGGCCGAACATTGCTACATGGGAGAGCTGAGGAACTGTCTTCAGATCAGGGATCCCTCTCGTCCCTTCAGCCCCAATCCTAGAAATGAAAAATTAGAAGTTGTCCCCAGATCGAGAAGGATCTCAACAGACTTGAACTCTGGCCCCTATCTAACAAGATCCCAAAGGTGCTTTTTTCATGAGGCAACTGGACTTTCATTGTTTTTCCTTTGAAGACGTTTTGCTTCTCCTCCCAGAAGCTTCTTCAGCTCTGACTGGATGGTGGGGAAAGGAAGGATTTATACTCCTTGCAGAGAGCTGGTCATTTGCATCCGTTTAGAGAGTCGTTGAGGCCACTTGGAGGTTTCACCTGTGTCCTCAGGGTCACCTGAGTGGTGCAAAATGGGTGTGGAGTCTCCTTGGCTGCTGGATGTTTTCTGCCCTGGGTGCCTTCACAGTTGAAGACGGGCGTAGGCAATCTGTAATCTGGTGACATGATTCTGCATGCTGGATGTTCAGCCCCTGGAAGTAAAATTAATTTTTTTCCATACTATTTGTCTCTGTCTATCTGCCAAGCACGGAGAGAAATAGACCTTGTCCATCTGTTAACAGATCTCCCAAAGCTCGTATCCATAGCCAACACCATATGTTTAAGGGGGTGATGCGGGCTGGGCTGGAGAGGAGTTCAAAGGGCTACTCAAAAGATAACAGCCATTTGTGAGTTTTCCCAAAGAGGCTTTTTCCCAGGAGGCAACTGGACTTTCTTGTTTTTCTTTGAAGATGTTTCGCTTCTCATGTGAGAAGCTTCTTCAGCTCTGACTGGATGGTGGGGAAGGGAAGGATTTATACTCCTTGCAGACAGCCGGTCATTTGCATCCTTTTGGAGAGAGTCGTTGAGACCACTTGGAGGTTTTATCTGTGCCCTCAGGGGTCACCTGAGCGGTGCAAATGGGTGTGGAGCCTTCTTGGAGTTGTTGAAAGGACCGTGTTGTAGACTGGAGAGGCATGGAGTCCTATCCCTCCCCCTCTGTTGAGGGAGGGGTGTTCAATTTGGAGGTAGATGGCCTCTTTGACCCCTCTTTCAAACCAGCGGTCCTCTCGGTTTGGAATGTGGACCTTGATCAACCTGGAAGGAAGGAAGGAAGGGAGGGAGGGAGGGAGGGTTCAATTTTTAGTATTTGAATGTATCTTCTTAATAAACATATTAGTGTAATGTATTAGAATGTTTTCTTCCTTCCTCCCTCCTTCCCTCATTCCATTCCCCTCCCTCCCTTCCTTCCTTCCCTCCATCCCCCTTCCTTCCTTCTTCCTTCCTTCCTTCTTTCCTCCCTCCCTCCCTGATTCCATTCCCCTTCCTTCCTTCCTTCCTTCCTCCCTCCCTCCCATTCCATTTCCCTTCCTTCCTTCCTTCCTTCCTTCCTTCCTTCCTCCCTCTCTGATTCCATTCCCCTTCCTTCCTTCCTCCCTCCCTCCCTTCCTTCCTTCCTCCCTCCCTCCCTTCCTTCCTTCCTTCCTTCCTTTCTTCCTTCCTTCCTCCCTCCCTCCCATTCCATTTCCCTTCCTTCCTTCCTTCCTTCCTTCCTTCCTTCCTTCCTTCCTTCCTTCCTTCCTTCCTTCCTTCCTTCCTTCCTTCCTCCCTCCCTCCCTCCCTTCCTTCCTTCCTCCCTCCCTCCCTCCCTCCCTTATTCCATTCCCCTTCCTTCCTTTTTTCCCTCCCTCCCTCCCTTAAAAATTGTTTGGGGTCACATGCAATCCTGAAAGCCGAGATCTAGCTCTGCAAACTTCACCGGCAAATTATAATGTTAAAATTAATGATGATCACAAGGAGGCAATGATTAAATACATGACTGGAGAGTAATCATATTAATCATAATTAAGTTTCATTAAGTTTCGGAATATTTTTTTTTTTGTCCTGTTCCTGTTCAGTGCTTTTTAGAATAAGTTCTTGTAAGGTTCTCAGCTTGGAAAGTTTTAGATCTTGCCGTTCGATGCTAGGCCTGCCTCACGTTATGTGGTCAGCAGTGCTGGGGAGATCTTTGGAGCACCTGAAGGATCTGGTGGGGGACAAATTGCCATGGAGATTAACCACAGGTTGCCTCCAGCTTACAACCATTTCTTTAGTGGCTGTTCAAAGTCAGCACTTTACCCAAAGTAGTACACATAGGGGGGTTTCCCTACGAAAAGAAGGACGAGGGGTGAAGTGATAGCAGTTATTCCAGTATTTGAGGGGCTGCCCCAAAGAAGAGGCAGTCAAGCTCTTCTCCAAAGCACCAGAAGGCAGGACAAGAAGCTCTGGAATAATCCTTGAATGGTATCTGAGAATGTTAAATGAGAACCTGGCCTGACCATACTTGCCTCCAGAATTTGTGAATGCTCCAACACTGGAGGTTTTTAAGAAGGGACTGGACAACCATTTGTCTGAAATGGCATAGGTCCTCCTGCTTGAGCAGGGGGCTGGACTAGAAGACCTCCAAGGTCCTTTTCAGCTCTATTCTATTTCAAGCACACATTCAGGCACCCAGTGGACCAACTCTAGTTTTCTGTCCTGGCTAATGACATTAAATTCCATTTTCGCGGTGACATGCTCATTTGCGGAGAGGCTGTCACTACCTTGATGCATATTAAATCTGTAAATAACACTCTGAGGTCAGCGTACCTTTGGGCAAAGAGCAATTAGGGCGAAATTCGGAATGCACCAGGCTTTCCAATTACTGGGCAAAGATGGCTGAAGGTGGCATTTAGGATGGGGAGAGTTTTTATCACGGGCAGCTCTTTGCCATGGGGTTGGGTGGTATGGGCGAAGACAGGGTGCCTGGGTTGAAAAGAGAGCAGTAGAAGGATGGGACTTGTAGTACTTGACATTGGCTTGGGGGAAGCGGTGGTAGTAACCAAGCGTGTCCACTTTCCAATGTCACAACTGGTTACAGAGAAGGTAGGCGTCATGGTTCTGACAGATGAAACTCTTCAAATGAACTTCGAGGCATTGTTTACCATAAAGAATCTTTATTCGATAACTTTTGTGCAATATTGGAAAAAATGAAGCACTACCATCAGAAGAAGAAATAATCAGAAAAATATTGGAAGGCACGGAGATGGACAGATTAACTTTTGAGATTGAAGGATAAAGAAGATACAGACAACTGTCAAACTTGGGACTTATTTTATTATTGGCTAGAAGAAAGAATGAAGGATTAGGAATGAAATATGTATTAGTGTTGTTGATTCCAGACAGCTCATTGGTTGAAAAATGATGTAAGAGAAAAATCAATACAATCTTTAAAAAACCAGGAATCTTTATTCAAGTAGCATAGCATCGGCACTTACATAGCCAAAGCCAAAATCAGAATTTCCCTCCCCTGAGCACATAGTATCAAAACACAATTCCCTCCTCCAATTAACAGTCATGAATCACATTCTCCAATTAGTTTGAAATGCAGGTTTTCCCTCCTGTTCTCCAACCCGCCAATTCTTATCATCTCTTGTTTCAAAAACCTTGGTTCTCACACTAGTTACAGTATTGTTATGTCTAACTAAACTCCCATGCACATACCTCCCCCCCCATACCATCTAATTCTAACTCTTTTCTCTATCACACAATACTAGGACAAGGGGGCACTCCCTAAAGCTCGTAGGTAAGAAAGTGAGGACAAATAAAGGGAAATATTTCTTCACCCAGAGGGTCGTTGATTTATGGAATTCACTTCCTGAAGGGGTCGTGACAGCTGTCAGCCTTGACAGCTTCAAGGCAGGGCTAGATAGGTTCATGGATGCCAAGTGTATCGGTGGTTATTAAAACGGATGTCCATGTGCCGCCTCTATGTTGGTTGAGGCAGGCAGGATTCCCTTGAGTACCATTTGTTGGGGGTCAAGGGAAAGGGAGGGTTTTGCCTTCTCTTTCTGCTCAAGATCCCCATGTACAATTGGTGGGCCACTGTGTGACACAGAATGCTGGACTCGATGGGCTTTGGCCTGATTCAGCAGGGCTCTTCTTATGTTCTTATGTTCTTAATTCTAAGAGTAAAACATAAGAAGGAAAATGGCTGCATCCGATGTTAGCAGAGTTGACAGCAGGATGGACCTGAAAAGTGACCACTAAATGGGTGATTAACTTCACAACTTGCAACTTCGTTTTAACAACTAAACTAAAATGCGGCAAAACCTCACTTAATAACTGTCTTGCTTAACAGTGGACACCTTGATCTTAACTGGGGTTGTAAGTCCATGACTACCTGTAGCTCAAGCAATTAAGGAAACACCGCCTCATAATCTGATGGCCTATTTAGGTTTCCTGCTTAAGCAGAAGGTTGGTCCCTTCCAATTCTTGTCTTTCTGTTATCCTGTTTTATCCATCCATAAAAATCAATTTTGTGTTTTCGTTTGCCACGAGATAACTTTTGCATTCATCGTAAGACGGTTCTCTCCCTCCCCCCCCCATGTTTGCAAAGTTAACAATCGTTGTGGCTGCAAATCTTGAATGGCTTAATGAACTAATTCTTCCATTTAAAGCATCTCTGTCGTGTTATTTATTCACCGGCTTGGTCTCCTGCTTTTTCCTCTGGAAGTGCTTGGATGCTGGTGTTTACTTAGTTGATTAATGTATTTGCTCTCCAAGTGGGGGTAAAGTTTGAAAAAAGAAATGACGGGGCCAGGAACATGAAAGAGAGTGGATAAGTATAGACTGTCTGAAGAGAGACACTTGTGAGTGTTTCGAATTTGATGCAAGGAGAGAGTTTAGTTGTCAATTTCATTGGTGTTAAATTTCAGTGGACAGATTTATTATCTCCGGCATAGTAAAGTGTGCTTAGTTGATTTCTTTCTAAGCTTCACCCAGGCAGGAGAAGAATTTTAGCTAATGGATCTAGCAAAGAGTTTTGGGGGAGAATTCCCTAAACTTTTTCTGAGTTTCAGGAATGGAATGGAATAGAATAGAAAATAGAATAGAGTAGAAAATATGGAATGAAATAGAAATAGAGGAATAGAATAGAATATAGAATAGAATAAGAATGAATGAACCTTTATTATCAAAGTATAACATGTATACAGTGAGATTGGCTGAGCCTCCCTCCGTTCCCCCCCCCACAACTCACAGTGACTACAAACCCCCAACTTATTACACCCTGTGAGCTAATTGCACAGTACGCTGGCCTCACGAGTCTGTCATGCATGAAATTATTATGTCCTGTTCAAGAGCCTGACAGCCCATGGATAGAAGCTGTTCTTCAGCCTGTTGGTATGGCTGGCTATGTTTCTGTATCTCCTACCTGATGCTAGGAGAGTAAAAAGGTACCGACCAGGGTGTGAGTCATCCCTGAGAATTTTCCTCACTCTATTCTATTCTATTCTATTCTATTCTATTCTATTCTATTCTATTCTATTCTATTCTATTCTATTCTATTCTATTCTATTCTATTCTATTCTATTCTATTCTATTCTATTCTATTCTATTTCATTCCATTCCATTCCATTCCATTCCATATTTTCTATTCTATTCTATTCTATTCTATTCTATTCTATTCTATTCTATTCTATTCTATTCTATTCTATTCTATTCTATTCTATTCTATTCTATTCTATTCTATTCTATTCTATTCTATTCTATTCCTTATTTTATCCTGTCCTGTCCTGTCCTGTCCTACCCTACCCTACCCTACCCTACCCTACCCTACCCTACCCTACCCTACCCTACCCTATCCTATTCTTCCATTCCACTCATTCCATTCCATTCCATTCATGATGATGTTACCTGGTTGGTAATAAAATGTATGCAAAAGCTCAGAGAACACCAAAGACCCCACAATTTTTTTTCTTTCTTCTTCTTCTTCTTCTTCTTCTTCTTCTTCTTCTTCTTCTTCTTCTTCTTCTTCTTCTTCTTCTTCTTCTTCTTCTTCTTCTTCTTCTTCTTCTTCTTCTTCTTCTTCTTCTTCTTCTTCTTCTTCTTCTTCTTCTTCTTCTTCTTCCTCTTCTTCTTCCCCCCTCCTCCTCCTCCTCCTCCTCCGCCTCCTCCTTGTCCTCCACCTCCTCCACCTCCTCCTTGTCCTCCGCCTCCTCCGCCTCCTCCTCTTCCTCCTCTGGAAAACCCAAACAGAACTCTCTGTTTTCACAACCGATGTTCAGATTGGAGAAGAGGCAAAGTCAGAAACGTGTACCAATTCAGGGCGCTTGTAGGATGGACGGCCTTCCATCAAAAGAAGACCAAGAGGGAAGAGAGTTTGTTTGTTTGTTTGCCTTAAGGAAACCACGAGAGAGATGTTAGCTTGCGCTCACATTTCAGGCAACCCCTGGCTCTGTGCCTCTTTGCCAGGCAACATTTTCTGAGGGGACGGGAGAAAGGACGGAGCGCCTGTCTTTACATCGAGGTAATTTGTGGGAGACTCATTTGAGTAGGGATTCGTTGCCTAGCAACAGATCTATCTTTATATACCTGGTGCAGTTGTCGGCCGGTTGGGGGTCTGAAGTTGATTCCTGGCTTTCTCTTTCCAAGGGCCGAAGGCACGGATTCAACTTCCCCGAAGCAAAGCCAAGGGACCAACATCAAACCCCGATGGAGAAACAAGTTCAGGTCTTGCTAAGCCAAATCCTAGCTATGGAAGATTTGGACGTGGACCTGGAGTCAGAGCACCAGAGTCATGAGAAAGGAGAAAGGCCCAGATTGTCAGGGCCATTTGTAACAAAAGCTCAGGACTAGAGCAGAGGTTCGGCAGAGTTTGACCCAGTAATGGCCTGCCAGAATGTCCTGGAGGGACAGGAAGAAGAAAAAGATGAGGAGCCGCAGTCTAGGAGTCTCCTGTTGTCAGGAGAGCAAAATAGTTTCCACTCCCTTCTAGCATTGATGATGTTAGCTAGTTGGGTCATGAAACTTCTGCAAGAAAACCACCCAACTCAGAGAGCATCAAGGGCCCCACAGTCCTCCTCCTCTTCCTTCTCCTCCTCCTCCTCCTCTTCCTCCTCCTCCTCTTCCTCCTCTTCCTCCTCCTCCTCCTCCTTCTCCTCCTCCTCCTCCTCCTCCTCTCCACAAACCCCACTCCCTTCTAGTGCTGATGAGATTACCTAGTTTGGGTAATGAAATGTGTGCAAAAAACCCACCAAGCTCATAGAGCATCAGTCCTCCTCCTCCTCTCCACGAAGCCTACTCCTTCTCTTTCTCCTCCTTCTCCTCCTCCTTCTCCTCCTCCACCAATCCACAAGCCTACTCCTTCTCTTTCTCCTCCTTCTCCTCCTTCTCCTCTTCCTCCTCTCCAGAAAGCCAACTCTTTCTCCTCCTCCTCTTCCTCCTCTCCATAAAGCCTCCTCCTTCTCCTCCTCCTCCTCCTCCTTCTCCTCATCCTCCTTCTTCTCCTCCTCCTTCTCCTCCTTCTCCTTCTCTTTCTCCTCCTTCTCCTTCTTCTCTTCCTCCTCTCCATAAAGCCTTCTCCTCCTTCTCCTTCTCCTTCTCCTCTTCCTCCTCTCCATGAAGCCAACTCCTCCTCCTCCTTCTCCTTCTCCTTCTCCTCTTCCTCCTCTCCATAAAGCCAACTCTTTCTCCTCCTCCTCTCCATAAAGCCAACTCCTCCTCCTCCTTCTCCTCCTCCTCCTTCTCCTTCTCCTCCTCCTTCTTCTTCTTCTCCTCCTCCTTCTTCTCCTCCTTCTCCTTCTCCTTCTCCTCCTTCTCCTTCTCTTTCTCCTCCTTCTCCTTCTTCTCTTCCTCCTCTCCATAAAGCCAACTCCTTCTCCTCCTTCTCCTTCTCCTTCTCCTCTTCCTCCTCTCCATGCAGCCAACTCCTCCTCCTCCTCCTCCTTTTCCTTCTCCTCTTCCTCCTCTCCATGAAGCCAACTCCTCCTCCTCCTCCTTTTCCTTCTCCTCTTCCTCCTCTCCATAAAGCCAACTCCTTCTCCTCCTCCTTCTCCTCCTCCTTCTCCTTTTCCTCCTCTTCCTCTCCACAAAGCCTCCTCTTCCTCCTCCTCTTCCTCCTCCTCCTCTGCACAAAGCCTACTGCCTTCTGGCACTGATGATGTTACTTAGTTGGGTAATGAAACGTCTGTAAAAAAAACTACCAAACTCAGAGAGCATCCATCCATCTCCTTCTCCTTCTCCTTCTCCTTCTCCTTCTCCTTCTCCTTCTCCTTCTCCTCCTCCTCTTCCTCTCCACAAACCCTACTCCCTTCTAGCACTGCTGATGTTACGTAGTTGGGTCACAAAACGTCTACAAGAAAGCAACCAATCTCAAAGACCACCAAATACAAATAACTACAAATATTTTGTTGATAGTCTTGCTCTGTCTGTTGAAATTGTGCTGGTGGACAGAATTGGTTTTACAAATGAAACAGCTTGAGTCTGGGATTGAACTGTCATTTTATTTCTGTCCTTAAATAGACTTTTTTTTGTAAACCTGCCATGATTTCAGACCAGCTTGGTGTCTTTTGGAAGAGTCCTTTGGAAGCTACACTTTCTATTTGAGAGTCTAGCAGTTAGAAACATCCTGGGTGGAATTAAACAAGGATTACTTTGCTGGGCCAGTGCTAAAGTCGGTTGAGATAACAATTTCCCCGAACTACTGCTGTTCCTAAAGCCTACTCCTGCCAAACAAAACAAAACAAAACAAAGCCCAAGAACCTTGTTTTAATGTGCTAGCACCATGCAATAATAATTCCCTCTGTTCCTTCCTCCTGCCTTTCAGTCAGGTGCCAAAGAGAATTTGGCAGGAGAAGAGACCTTGGGAAAAATCCTCACAAACGGAGTGTGTTTTAAAGGAAGGCGATTCTGGGTTTTATCTCAAAAGGTTTCGTCCATCCCGGCACAGCGTTCCCTTCTCTGGTCTCTGCAGCTCTATAACTTCCACTCCTGCTTGAGCAGGGGGCCAGACTAGAAGACCTCCAAGGTCCCTTCCAGCTCTATATTCTATTCTATTCTATTCTATTCTATTCTATTCTATTCTATTCTATTCTATTCTATTCTATTCTATTCTATTCTATTCTATTCTCTATTCTCTTCTCTATTCTATTCTATTCTCTATTCTATTCTATTCTATTCTATTCTATATTCTGTTCTCTTCTGTTCTCTTCTGTTCTCTTCTGTTCTCTTCTGTTCTCTTCTGTTCTCTTCTCTTCTCTTCTCTTCTCTTCTCTTCTCTTCTCTTCTCTTCTCTTCTATTCTATTCTATTCTATTCTCTCTTCTCTTCTCTTCTCTTCTCTTCTCTTCTCTTCTCTTCTCTTCTCTTCTCTTCTCTTCTCTTCTATTCTATTCTATTCTATTCTATTCTATTCTATTCTATTCTATTCTCTCCTCTCCTATTCTCTCCTCTCCTCTCCTCTCCTCTCCTCTCCTCTCCTCTCCTCTCCTCTCCTCTCCTCTCCTCTCCTCTCCTCTCCTCTCCTCTCCTCTCCTCTCCTCTCCTCTCCTCTCCTCTCCTCTCCTCTCCTCTCCTCTCCTATCCTATCCTATTCCATTCCATTCCATTCCATTCCATTCCATTGAATTCCCAAGGAAAAGATGAAGCAGGAGATCCTCTATTTCAGGTTGGAAAGTGGGAGATGTCAGCGAGGCTTGAGCGAGATAGAAAGAGGATCATCTCAAAATAAGAGCGAAAGAAACAAGATCACGTGAAGTCTTATAATGCCTTGGTAAGGCCACACTTGGAATACTGCACCCAGTTTTGGTCACCAGGATGTAAAAAACATGTTGAGACTCTAGAAAGAGTGCAGAGAAGAGCAACAAAGATGATCAGGGGACTGGAGGCTAAAAGATATAAGGAACGGCTGCTGGAATTGGGTATGTCTAGTTTAATGAAGAGAAGGACGAGGAAGGACATGATAGCAGTCTTCCAATATCTCAGGGGCTGCCCCAAAGAAGAGGGAGTCAAGATATTCTCCAAAGCGCCTGCAGGCAGGACAAGAAACAAAAGAGATGGAAACTAATCAAGGAGAGAAGCAACCTAGAACTAAGGAGAAATTTCCTGACAGTGAGAACAATTAACCAGTGGAACAACCTGCCTCCAGAAGCGGTGAATGCTCCAACACTGGAAGTTTTTAAGAAGAGACCAGGCAAGCAGAATAGGGTGTCCTGCTTGAGCAGGGGGTTGGACTAGTAGACCTCCGATGTCCCTTCCCACTCTGTTATTCTGTTAAAGCCACCATTCTGGGGAACTTGGAAGAAATTCTCAGCGTCCTTGGAATCAATAACTCTCCGCAGATTGACGGTATTGCCCTTCAAACGATATTCTGCCATGGAGACAGAAACTTGTTTGCAGTTGGAAATATCAAGGAGTGGGGCTGGATCAGGACTTTTTTTTTTTCTTTTAACCTTTTCTTCTCTGACATTGATCTTTATGCATTTGTATTTTATACAGTTGATTCTCCAGTTCAAACGTCCCCTCCAAAGGGAGCTATTCCCAGCTTAAGACA
>JARGCV010000748.1:35000-55000 GCA_034064705.1 Bothrops alternatus | reverse complement strand
ATTCTCGACGGAAGGAACTCAATTCCGTCATCGTACGGAGTTCTGGGGGGGAGCTCATTCCAAAGTGTTGGAGCTCCCACAGAGAAGGCCCTCCCCCTGGGGGGCGCCAGCCGACATTGTTTGGCCGACGGCACCCTGAGGAGACCCTCTCTGTGGGAGCGTACCGGACGGCGGGAGGTATTTGCTGGCAGAAGGCGGTCCTGTAGATATCCGGGTCCGATGCCATGGAGCGTTTTAAAAATGGTCACTAACACCTTGAAACGCACCCGAAAGGCCACCGGCAACCAGTGCAGCTCACGCAGGAGCGATGTTACATGGGAACGCCATGGCGCCCTGGTCACTACCCGTGCGGCCGCATTCTGGGCCAGCTGAAGCCTCCGGGTGCACCTCAAGGGGAGCCCCATGTAGAGAGCATTACAGTAGTCCAGCCTGGAAGTGACGAAGGCATGAGTAACTGTGCATAGCGAGTCCCGGTCTAGGAAGGGACGCAACTGGCGTACCAGGCGAACCTGATAGAACATCCTCCCGGCCACGGCCGTCAGATGGTCCTCTAAAGACAGCCGTGAATCCAGGAGGACTCCCAAATTGCGAACCCTTTCCACGGGGGCCACTGTTTCGCCCCCAATGGACAACGAAGGAGTCAATTGACTAAACCGGGACGACGGTAGCCACAGCCACTCGGTCTTGGAAGGGTTGAGCTTGAGTCCGTTCTTCCCCATCCAGACCCGCACGGCCTCCAGGCATTGGGTCAGCACGGCAAGAGCATCGTTGGGGTGGTTCGGCGTGGAAATGTACAGCTGAGTATCATCAGCGTACAGATGGTACTCCACACCAAAACCACGGATGATCTCACCCAGTGGTTTTACATAAATGTTGAACAGTAGGGGCGAGAGGACCGACCCCTGAGGTACCCCACATACGAGGGGTCTCGGGGTCGACCTCTGGCCCCCTATCAACACAGACTGCATCCAGCCGGAGAGGAAGGAGGAGAACCACCGCAAAACAGTGCCCCCCATACTGCATCCAGTTTTGGTCACCACGATGTAAAAAAGATGTTGAGACTCTAGAAAGAGTGCAGAGAAGAGCAACAAAGATGATTAGAGGACTGGAGGCTAAAGCATATAAGGAACGGTTGCTGGAATTGGGTATGTCTAGTCTAATGAAGAGAAGGAAGAGGGGGGACATGATAGCAGTCTTCCAGTATCTCAGGGGCTGCCCCAAAAAAGAGGGAGTCAAGCTATTCTCCAAAGCACCTGAAGGCAGGACAAGAAGCAACAAATGGAAACTCATCAAGGAGAGAAGCAACCTGGAACTAAGGAGAAACTTCCTGACAGTGAGAACAATTAACCAGTGGAACAACCTGCCTCCAGAAGTGGTGAATGCTCCAACACTGGAAGTTTTCAAGAAGAGACTGGACAGCCATTTGTCCGAAATGGTGTAGGGTTTCCTGCCTGAGCAGGGGGTTGGACTAGATGACCGCCAAGGTCCCTTCCACCTCTGTTATTCTCTCAGATCTGTTAAACTACAGGCAGATAGCAGGAGTTGAGAATGACCCAGAAGGTGCAAACCCTCTCAATTTATTCCTTTAAATACACAGAGCCATTTTTCTTTTAAGTTTTCCATAAATCTTTCCCTCCTAAAATCCTGAAAATAGCTTTTCTTCTTTCTTTCTTTCTTTCTTTCTTTCTTTCTTTCTTTCTTTCTTTCTTTCTTTCTTTCTTTCTTTCTTTCTTTCTTTCTTTCTTTCTTTCTTTCTTTCTTTCTTTCTTTCTTTCTTTCTTTCTTTCTCCCTTCCTTCCTTTTCTTGCTTGCTTGCTTCTTTCCTCCCTTCTTTCCTCCCTCCCTCCCTTTCTTTCTCTTTTCTTCCTTTTTTCTTTCCTTCATTACTTCTTTCTTTCCTTCATTACTTCCTTCCTCCTTCCTTGCTTTTTTCTTTCTTTCTTTCTTTCTTTCTTTCTTTCTTTCTTTCTTTCTTTCTTTCTTTCTTTCTTTCTTTCTTTCTTTCTCTTCCTTCTTTCTCTTTCCTTTCTTTCTTCCTTCCTTCCTTCTTTCCTTCTTCCTTCCTTCCTTGTTTCTTTTTCTTGCTTGCTTGCTTCTTTCCTTTCTTCCTCCCTCCTTCCTCCCCTCCCTCTTTCTTTCTTTCTTTCTTTCTTTCTTTCTTTCTTTCTTTCTTTCTTTCTTTCTTTCTTTCTTTCTTTCTCTTTTTTCCTTCCTTCCTTCCTTCCTTCCTTCCTTCCTTCCTTCCTTCCTTCCTTTCTTTCTTTCTTTCTTTTTCTTTTCAGCAGCTTAATTCAGGGGAGAGGGTTTAAAAAAAAAAAGTGGCGAAGAAAGATATCCAGGTAGTTAATGGAGCAGGGAGTCAGTCACAGATAATGAATGCAAACTCAGCAGAACAGAGAGAAGCGGAGGAAAAGGGTCAGTCTACTGCAATGATATGAAACATAAAATCCCTTTATGGGGCTTTCAAAATGCACAGGAACAATCCTGGCCAGCCACGCTTGAGAATTTAACAATCTTCCATCTGATAAATTAACAAGACTGGATGAGCTCAAGAGCCTGTAATGGGAGTTGGGTGACTCTTCTGCCATAGGGAAGAGGAAGGGTTTACTGAATCATAGTAGAGCGGGAAGGGACCTTGGAGGTCTTCTAGTCCAACCCCCTGCTCAAGCAGGAGACCCTATACAATTTGAGGCAGGTGGCTATCCAGTCTCTTCCTAAAAGCCTCCAGTGATAAGATTTTATTTTATTCTTCTGCAACCAATAATAATAATTGTTAAATATTATTACATCATTAAATAAATACTACGCTTTTTCGAAAAGAAGGCCTAGGAGTGACCTGATAGCAGTCTTCCAGTATTTCAGGGGCTGCCCCAAAGAAGAGGGAGTCAAGCTCTTCTCCAAAGCGCCTGAAGGCAGGACAGGAAGTAATGGATGGAAACTAACCAAGGAGAGAAGCAACCTGGAACTAAGGAGGAATTTCCCGACATTAAGAACAATTAACCAGTGGAACAATCTGCCTCCAGAAGTTGTGGGTGCTCCAACACTGGAAGTTTTTAAGAAGAGATTGGACAGCCATTTGTCTGAAATGGTGTAGGGTTTCCTGCCTGAGCAGGGGGTTAGGGTTTAATGAAAAGAGAGACTAAAGGAGACATGAAAGCAGTGTTCCAGTATCTCAGGGGCTGCCCCAAAGAAGAGGGAGTCAAGCTATTCTCCAAGGGGCCTGAAGGCAGGACAAGAAGCAATGGATGGAAACTAATCAAGGAGAGAAGCAACCTGGAACTAAGGAGAAACTTCCTGACAGTTAGAACAATTAAGCAGTGGAACCACCTGCCTCCAGAAGCGGTGAATGCTCCAACACTGGAGGTTTTTAAGAAGAGACTGGACAGCCATTTGTCTGAAATGGTATAGGGTTCCCTGCCTGAGCAGAGGGTTGGACTAGATGACCTCCAAGGTCCCTTCCATCTCTGTTACCTGTGTTCTGTTCCGTTCAAATGGGGAAGGCATCTATTTTTTTCTACAGCTCACCCCCCACTGAAACCATTGTTCATCGTTCACGATCAGGGCACCAGCGGATAATGCCAGAATTTCCGCAATGCTGACAATTTTAATTTTTCTGTTCACTGAAATGTGCTAGAGTTGTGTGTTTGCTCACTGTGCGGATAGATTAAACCTGTTCCACGGGTAAGCCCTGGAAAGGGAGATGAAAGGAAGGGTGGAAGGAAGGAGTGACAGGAGACAAGGAATACAAATAAACACCAGATTTCTGAGCAGTAATTCTTTTTTGTGCATCCCTAAAACAACAAAGGACCACATCCATGGGCAGAGAAATTCAATAGATGAAGCTGAGCACTTGTGTAGTGAGCAATACGGAGGTTGGAAAAGGGAATTGCTTTGTTTTCTAAGCAAGGAAGAAGATTTTTTTTTTAAAAAAAAGGATCGCTCAAATGAACAATATATGACAGACTGGAAACAGTGGATAGAAATATATACAAGAGAAACACCAATCAAATAAAATGTATCTGGCGTATAGTTGAGGCTTGACGTGAGGAGTGAAGAATGTTTACCAAATCAGACGTTTACAAAGACTAACACCTCATGCTGTATTTTTATGTTTTATGAGGATTGCTTCTTAATATGATCTTATATTTAATGTTGATTGCTTTAATATCAAAAAAGCGTACTGAATTTCTACCTCAGGATCTTTTGTTAGGGATCATAAAAGATTGCACTACCACTGAGACAAATTTAATTCTGAATTTGGTCATAGCAGCTAGACCACTGGTGGGACAATACTGGAAGAAGCCAGAAATACCACCTATTGAAGAATGGACTCTGAAAGTAATACATTTGGCAGAAATAGCGAAAATTTAGGCATATTTGAAGGATCGCTCGAATGAACAATATGTGATAGACTAGAAACAGTAGATAGACAATATATAAGAGAAACACCAATCAAATAAAATGTATCAGGCGTATAGTTGAGGCTTGACGTGAGGAGTGAGGAATGTTTACCAAACCAGACGTTTACAAAGACTAATACCTCATGCTGTATTTTCATGTTTTATGAGGACTGCTTCTTAATATGATCCTATGTTTAATGTTGATTGTTTTAATAAAAGGAAAATTTCTACAAAAAAAAAAGTGGAGAGAAGGATAGAAGGCAGCTGGAATTTTTGCAGAGACCTAAAGAAACGACATTGTGGTCAGTTAATGTAATGTGGCAGGATAACGCAGTATAGGCAGTCCTCAACTTAACAATCACAACGGAGCCCAAAATTTTCATTGCAGTTGTGAATTGAATTGAATTGAATTGAATTGACAGTTGTGAATAGAATTGAATTAAGAACAGAACAGAATAGAATGCAGAATAAAATAAAATGCAGAATAGAAATAGAAATAATAGAAATAGAAACAGAAAAATAGAACAGAACAGAATGCAGAATAGAAATGGAATAGAATGCAGAGTAGAACAGAATAGAACAAAATAAAACAGAACAGAACAGAATAGAAAATATGGAATGGAGTAGAGTAGAGTAGAGTAGAGTAGAGTAGAGTAGAGTAGAGTAGAGTAGAGTAGAGTAGAGTAGAGTAGAGTAGAGTAGAGTAGAATAGAATAGAATAGAATAGAATAGAATAGAATCTTTATTGAGAATAGAATAGAGTAGAGTAGAACAGAGTAGAGTACAGTACAGTACAGTAGAATAGAATAGTAAAGAATAGAATAGAATTTAAAGAATAGAATGGAATGGAGAATAGAGTAGAGTAGAGTAGAGTAGAATAGAATAGAATAGAATAGAATAGAATAGAATAGAATAGAATAGAATTTAAAGAATAGAATGGAATGGAATGGAGAATAGAATAGAATAGTAAAGAATAGAATTTAAAGAATAGAATAGAATAGAATAGAATAGAATAGAATAGAATAGAATAGAATAGAATAGAATAGAATAGAATAGAAAATATGGAATGGAATGGAATAGAATAGAATAGAATAGAATAGAAAATATGGAATGGAATGGAATAGAATAGAATAGAATAGAATAGAATAGAATAGAATAGAATAGAATAGAATAGAATAGAATAGAATAGAATAGAATAGAATAGAATAGAATAGAATAGAATAGAATAGAAAATATGGAATGGAATGGAATAGAATAGAATAGAATAGAATAGAATAGAATAGAATAGAATAGAATAGAATAGAATAGAATAGAATAGAATAGAATAGAATAGAATAGAATAGAATAGAATACGGAATGGAATGGACCAGACAGAACAGAACAGAATTCCCAGTTGCTTCTCTCTTTGGTCAGTTTCCGACCATTGCTTCTCATCCTTCCATCTTGTGTTTTGGTAAACAACCTGACCCCCTCTTCCTTGTGGCAGCCCCTCAAATACTGGAACACTGTTATCATGTCTCTCCTATTTCTTCTTTTCTTTAGACTAGCCAAACCCAAGTCCCGCAGCCGTTCTTCATCTGTTTTAGTCTCCAGGCCTTGGATCATCTTAATTGCTCTTGAATTTTTTTGAGACTCTCAACTTTTTTTTTTTTTTTTGGTGATATGGTGACCAAAATTGGCTGCAGTATTTGAAGTGTAGTCTTAACAACCGGGTTCCTAACGTCGCCACTGCATTGATCTAGTCTAGTGAGAACACGTGAACTATTATCAGAATGACGTGTAAATTTATTAGCACAACAAACACCCAAAGAACAGCAAGGTCTTTTCCTTGGTGTGGCTTCTGTTGTTGGCACTCTGCAATAAGGCTGTCAAGAGTCCTGCCAGATTGTGCTTGTCGAAAAGCGGGTCGCATTTTTATAGAAAAACAAATATCTGTGGAAATAGAAAGGGTGGATAGTGGGGACTAAGGGAAGAGAAGACTTGTAGTTCAGGATTAAACTGTGGAGTCCTTGGTGCTCTCTGAAATCGGTAGTTTTCTTACAGATATTTCATGACCCAACTAGGTAACATTCTCAGTGCTAGAAGGGAGAGGGGTTTGTGGAGAGGAGGAGGAGGAGGAGTGGAATAGAATAGAATGGAATGGAATGGAATAGAATAGAATAGAATAGAATAGAATAGAATAGAATAGAATAGAATAGAATAGAATAGAATAGAATAGAATAGAATAGAATAGAATAAGAGGAGAGGAGAGGAGAGGAGAGGAGAGGAGAGGAGAGGAGAGGAGAGGAGAGGAGAAGAGAGGTAAAGAATGGGATGGAATTAAAAAAATAGAATGAAAAAGGAATAGAAGAGAAGAAAAGAGAAGAGGGAAATAATGGAATGGAATGAAAAAGAAATAGAATGAAAAGGAAATAGAGTAGAACAGAACAGAACAGAATAGAATAGAATAGAATATATGGAATGGAATGGAATGGAAAAGAAAAGAAAAGAACAGGAGAGGGGAGGGGAGGGGAGGGGAGAGGAAAGGAGAGGAGAAAGGGAAAGAATGGGATGGAATGAAAAAGAAATAGAATCAAAAGGAAATAGAGTAGAATAGAATAGAATAGAATAGAATAGAATAGAATAGAATAGAATAGAATAGAATAGAATAGAATAGAATAGAATAGAATAGAATAGAATAGAATAGAATAGAAAATATGGAATGGAATAGGATAGGATAGGATAGCTTTATTGTCACTTTAAATGTACACTAATCAGCATACATTAAAATGAGATTTCATTGCATAGAGCTCTCATAGGGTAACCACCTCTAATATACACTGCAAAAGCATGACAATAAATAAATACATTAAGTTATGCATATATCTACATACACCCACATTTGTGGCCCAGAGAAACAACAGAGTCTAGTTCAGGTGTACAAATATACATGGCGAGAAAAACGAATCTTGAAAGTTTAGAAGTTCCAGAGAAAGTTGCCCACCGCTACGTTTAAAAGGTGAGAAGTAAAAGAGAGAAAGGGAACGGGTTCAGCGCTTGTCGATATGTTTCAAAGAGCTGAACAATTTCATCAGAAGAGCCTTGAGACACATAGGGTAGATGTTTTAAGTGCCCGTGTCTATATTCTCATTATTCCCCCTGATTTGATCTTGCTTACTTACAATTTTGCTTCTGAAACTTTAAAAAGCAAATCTTAGCTTGATAGCCTAATCGATATAAAAAAAACCCCTCTGGCGTCTACCGAGAGTGGAGACGGTGGGTTTATTTTGCATTCAAAATAAATAAATCATGCAAAGTATTATTACCGCTTTACAAAACCCTAGTAAGACTACACTTGGAATACTGCAGCCAATTTTGGTCACCATATCACAAGAAAGATGTTGAGAGATTGGAAAAAATTCAGAGAAGAGCAACTAAGATGACCCAAGGCCTGGAGACTAAAACAGACGAAGAACAGATGTAGGACTTGGGTTTGGCTAATCTAAAGAAAAGAAGAAATAGGGGAGACATGATAGCAGCGTTCCAGTATTTGAGGGGCTGCCAGAAAGAAGAGGAGAAGGGTCACATTATTCACCAAAGCACCAGAAGGCAGGAGAAGAAACAATGGTTAGAAACTGACCAAAGAGAGAAGCAACCTGGAATTAAGGAGAAACGTCCTGATAGTGAGGACAATCAACCAGTGGAATAGCTTTGCCTCCAGAAATCGTGGGCACTCCATCTCTGGAGATTTTAAAGAAGAGACTGGACATTCACCTGTCTGAGGTGTTATAGCTTCTCCTGCTTGAGCAGGGGGCTGGACTAGAAAACCTCCAAGGTCCCTTCCAGCTTCTATTCTATTCTATTCTATTCTATTCTATTCTATTCTATTCTATTCTATTCTATTCTATTCTATTCTATTCTATTCTATTCTATTCTATTCTATTCTATTCTATTCTATTCTATTCACTCTGTTCTGTTCTATTCTATTCTATTCACTCTGTTCTATATCTATTCTATTCTGCGTTCTAATTCTATTCTATTCTATTCTATTCTATTCTATTCTATTCTATTCTATTCTATTCTATTCTATTCTGCATTCTAATTCTATTCTATTCTATTCTATTCTATTCTATTCTATTCTGCATTCTAATTCTATTCTATTCTATTCTATTCTGCATTCTAATTCTATTCTATTCTATTCTATTCTATTCTATTCTATTCTATTCTATTCTATTCTATTCTATTCTATTCTATTCTATTCTATTCTATTCTATTCTATTCTGCATTCTAATTCTATTCTATTCTATTCTATTCTGCATTCTAATTCTATTCTATTCTATTCTATTCTGCATTCTAATTCTATTCTATTCTATTCTATTCTATTCTATTCTATTCTATTCTATTCTATTCTATTCTATTCTATTCTATTCTATTCTATTCTATTCTATTCTATTCTATTCTATTCTGCATTCTAATTCTATTCTATTCTATTAAGTGGACCTACTTTTTAATTTTTATTTTGTTTTCTAAGGCTTTTCCAAGGTTTATCGGATAAATTTTGATGGGCGGAGGCCTTTGGGGGAAGTTATCAGAATGATGGAAAGGATCATTCTTTGGAAGGGGAATTTTTGAGAGGAGCAAAAAATACAAAATTCATAAGTAAATCAGGAAAAAAAATCTGTTTAATGAATCAATAATAAAATCCAAGCTATACATTTGTGGGAAGCCGGAAGCCAGGTTTTGCCCTTCCACCTTCCTCCGCTTCCGAACACTGATAAAGAGACAGAAAGAGTGGAGAGAAGAGCAACAAAGATGATCAGGGGACTGGAGGCTAAAACATATAAAGAAAGGCTGCTGGAATTGGGTAGGTCTAGTTTAATGAAGAGAAGGACGAGGGGGGACATGATAGCAGCGTTTCAGTATCTCAGGGGCTGCCCCAAAGAATGGGGAGTCAAGCTATTCTCCAAAGCGCCTCAAGGCAGGACAAGAAGCAACGGATGGAGGGAAATTAATCAAGGAGAGAAGCAACCTGGAATTAAGGAGAAACTTCTTGACAGTGAGAACAATTAACCAGTGGAACAACCTGCCTCCAGACCCTGTGAATGCTCCAACACTGACAAAATCTTCACAAAAATTTTGGCCAATAGACTAATGACTGTACTACAAAAAACAATACACCCGGACTAAAGGGGATTTATACAAGGACGCCAGATGAAAACCAACGTCAGACAGCTGCTGAACATAATAGAATACCTGCAAAAGCACAACCAGATACCCGCCGCTCTTATGTTTGTGGATGCAGAAAAAGCTTTCGACAGACTGCACTGGCCGTTCCTGACGAACTTGGGATGAAAATGGGAGTACAGTTTCTCAACTCCATAATGGCAATTTACCAGAAACAAACAGGTCAGATCATTGTCAATGGAGACTTAACGGACTCATTTAATATAGAGAGAGGCACGAGACAGGGCTGCCCGCTGTCCCCCCTGCTATTTGTCCTAACACTGGAAATTTTACTGAACAGAATAAGAGCGGCAGAGGATGTACAGGGCATACAGATTAAACAGCAAGACTACAAACTATGTGCCTTTGCGGATGACCTGCTGGTGACAGTGTCGCAACCAGCACAGTCAGCAAGGAAATTGATGGAGATAATGGAGGACTATGGTAGGGTGTCAGGCTTCAAAGTAAATATACCAAAAACAAAGATGCTAGTCAAAAACCTAGACAACAAAGCAAGACGGAACTTGGAAAGAATAACGGGTTGTGAAATAGTCAAGAAAGTCAAATACTTAGGAGTGGAGATAGAATCAACAAATGCGAAATTATACAAGAATAATTACGAGGTCCTGTGGAATAAGATACAAGCAGACCTGGAAAGGTGGAAATCACTACGTCTGTCCCTGCTCGGCAGGATAGCGACAGTAAAGATGAATGTATTACCCAGAGTTTTATTTCTCTTTCAAATGCTACCCATACTCAAGAAGGATGCGGACTTGGACAACTGGCAGAATGGCATCAACAGATTTATTTGGGACGACAAGAGACCGAGGGTGAAACTAAAAATCATCCAAGACGCAAGGAAGAGAGGGGGACTCAAAATGCCTAATCTAAAGCTATACTACTATGCAGCAACGTTGGTGGCGGTTAGTGACTGGATCAACATGACAAATGATAGAATTCTGAATGTTGAGGGGCATGGTCTACTATTCGGCTGGCACGCATACTTAGTATACGACAAAAAGGCAGATAGGAACTTCAAGGAGAACCCACTACGAATCCCATTGTTATGGGTCTGGAAGAAATATAAGTACCTCCTACACGACAAGATTCCCATCTGGACGATCCCTGGACACGCAACAGGGGATATGAACACAGCCCGAGGGCAAGAAGTGGTGCCCTACAGTGAACTTATACTGGGAGAAGAAAACGGGTTCCTCTTGAAACCCCAAGCAATGCTAGCAAACAGAGGAATAGGAGGTACCTGGCTATCATATATACAACTGCAATCAAGGTGGTGTAAAGACAAGAAGAAGGGCTTCTCCCAGACCGATGAGAATCTAATTAAACAGATTAGAGAACAGGGGATCAGGCACATCAAACGAGTGTACAGCATTCTGATAGAAATGGACTCTGAAACCGAGCTAGTCAAGAACTGTATGATAAAGTGGGCACAAGACTTCGGACACCCTATCGCCATGGACACGTGGGTGAGGAATGTAGAATTCACGAAATCGCAACACTTAAGGGAAAACTTCTACAAGATGTTCTATAGATGGCACCTAGACCCGAAAAAAATATCACTCATCTACCCGGACGCCCAGCCCAAATGCTGGAGGTGCGGGGACGGGGAGGCCACCTACTTTCACATATGGTGGACATGCAGAAAAATCAAAGCATTATGGAGGAAGATATGGTGGACACTCCAAACTATTTTCAAAAAGCGTATAGAATTTCTACCTCAGGCTTTTCTGTTAGGGATCACAAAGGATTTCACTACCTCAGAGACAAATTTATTTTTGAACTTAATTACAGCAGCAAGATTGTTGGTGGGACAATACTGGAAGAATCCAGAAATACCGCCTATTGAAGAATGGACTGTGAAAGTAACAAATTTGGCGGAAATGGCGAAAATATCAGCATACTTGAAAAATCGCTCCAATGAACAATTTTTGACGGACTGGAAACAGTGGATAGACTATATCCAAGAGAGACACCAATCAAACAGAATGCAGCTGGCGTTTAGCTGAGGCTCGATGGGAGGAGGGAAGAAGGGTTAACAAATCAAATGTTTACAAAAACTAACACCCAATGTTGAATAT
The DNA here is from genome assembly GCA_034064705.1 of Bothrops alternatus. Classification (NCBI taxonomy): domain Eukaryota; kingdom Metazoa; phylum Chordata; class Lepidosauria; order Squamata; family Viperidae; genus Bothrops; species Bothrops alternatus. The sequence goes on along the minus strand of JARGCV010000748.1, from coordinate 43,299 downwards.
ATATGTTCTATAACTAATGCCTCTTAACATAACCTTATGACTAATGTTGTTTGCTTTAATACTGTTAAAGCGGACTGAATCTCTACCTCAGGACATGAAACTTTTACCTCAGGATCTCTGGTTAGGGACTATAAAAGATTGCACTAGTAATGGGATGAAGTCAATTCAGAAGCGCAAACGAACAATATGCAATAGACTAGATACAGCAGATAGACCATATATAAGAGAAACACCAACCAAACAAAAGGTACTCGGAGTATACTTGAAGAGGGAAGGGAGGAGGGAAGAACATTTACTAAAACAGATGTTTACAAAGATTAATACCTAATGTTGTATGCTATATTCTAGGATGATTGTTTAGCAATAGGATCTTTGGTTTAATGTTGATCACATTAATATGGAACCAGATAAGAGAAACACCAATCAAACAAAGTGTAACAGGAGTATAGTTGAGGCTAGACGCGAGGGGTGGAAAAAGGCTTACTAATTCAGACGTTTTCAATGACTAATACTTAGTATTGTATATCAGGTGCCATGATGATTGCTGCACAATATGTTTTTATGTTCAATGTTGATTGTTTTAATAAAAGAATTTTATATATTAAAAAAAAAAAGAAGAGACTGGACAGCCATTTTTCTGAAATGGTATAGGGTTTCCTGCCTGAGCAGGGGGTTGGACTAGATGACCTCCAAGGTCCCTTCCAACTTTATTGTTATTGTTGTTGTTGTTGTTGTTATTGTTATTGTTATTGTTATTGTTATTGTTATTGTTATTGTTATTGTTATTATTATTATTATTATTATGATGATGATGATGATGATGATGATGATGATGATGATGATGAACGTATTTTGTTGTCGCGAAAATACTGGATTTTCTTTGTTTCTTATGAAAAAGGCCAAGGGGATATTTTTGCTTCTCTTTCTGAGCTTGGCTCCTTGGACGATGGCAACAGCAATTTGCACTCCAACCAGATGGTTTTCACACGCTGTAGTAGAAGCCGAATGTCTCCATCCCGGAGGAGACTCCATTATTCCTACCTGCCAGGAGCGGGTGGAGAAGAAAAGGAAGGAAAGTGTTAGAGCAAAATGTAGCAATTGGGCTTCCTTAACAATGAGACAGGGCTAGATGAATCAAGAGTTGGAATTAAGATTTCCGGGAGAAATATCAACAACCTAAGATATGCAGATGATACCACTCTAATGATTGAAGGTGAAGAGGAACTAAAGAGCCTCTTGATGCGAGTGAAGAAGGAGAGCGCAAAAGTTGGCTTTAATCTCAACATTAAGAAAACCAAGATCGTGGCATCCGGCCCTCTCAGTTCCTGGCAAATAGGTGGGGAAGAAATGGAGGTAGTGACAGATTTTATCTTCCTGGGCTCCAAGATCACCACAGATGGGGACTGCAGCCAAGAAATTAAAAGATGCTTGCTCCTGGGAGGAAAGCTATGGGAAATTTAGACAGCGTACTAAAAAGCAGAGACATCACCCTGCCAACAAAAGTGCGTAGAGTCAAGGCCATGGTTTTCCCAGTTGCAATGTACGGCTGTGAAAATTGGACCGTACGAAAGGCTGAGCGCCAAAGAATGGAGGCCTTTGAACTTTGGTGCTGGAGAAGACTCCTGCGAGTTCCCCGGACTGCAAGGTGATCCAACCGGTCAGTCCTGGAAGAGATCAACCCCGACTGCTCTTTAGAAGGCCAGATCCTGAAGCGGAAACTGAAGTCCTTTGGCCACCTAATGAGAAGGAGAAGAGCCTGATGCTGGGAAAGATGGAGGGCAAGAGAAGAGAAGGAGGGGACGACAGAGAAGGAGGTGGCTGGATGGAGTCCCTGAAACAGCAGGCGTGAGCTTCAATGGACTCCAGAAGATGGTAGAGGACAGGAAGGCCTGGAGGAACGTTGTCCATGGGGTCGTGATGGGTCAGACATGACTTCGCAACTGACAACAACAACAAACAATGAGACATCTTTAAAAGGCATCCAGTAAGAGCTGTGGCTTCCCAGGTCCTGTACATTCCCAGGCCAATAACTCACAGCAGAGGAGAAGGACAGAACAGCAGAATCACAGAGTTGGAATGGACCTTAGAGGTCTTCTAGTCCAACCCCCGGAAGCAGGAAACCCTATAACAGTTCAGCGAAATGGTTGTCCATTCTCTTCTTGACAACCTCCAGTCATGGAGCACCCACAGCTTCTGAGGGCGAGCTCTTCCACTGGTGTTCTCACGATCAGGAAGTTTCTCCTTAATTCTAGGTTGGTTCACTCCTTCTTTCCATCTGTTGCTTCTTGTCCTGCCTTCTGGTGCTTTGGAGAATAGATTGACCCCCTCTTCTCTGTGACAAACCCTTAGATGTCAGATGCATTGTACAGAAGCCTACCTAGTCTTCACATAGCAAATATTTTCAGTATCTGGCTGCAGACCCCTGTAAGAGTTTGGTGGATCTCCAGGGGTACTCAGACCACCCTTGAAGAAATATGAATGTAGAGCATGAGATTCACCATAGGATTTAAGTGCTCAGTTCTTAAAAGACGATGCAACATCTGGACCAGTCAGCCACGGGACTGCCTTTTGCATAACAAGGAGTCTTTAAATTGGAAGCATAGGAGCCTTTTATTAAAATATAATGATGCTGTAATATTCCTGGCAGGAGTAAAATGGGCTCTTATTATTTGTGGATGCATACTGTATATTCCAGACTTGACTGCTTAAGTCCTGTTTCCATATTTTTTCCCCTAGAGGTAGTACTTTCGTCTTTGTGTTTTCAAACTCACTTCTTCACTCAAAGTTTCTTTGCTCCCTCCCTCACTTCCTCATTCCTGTCTTCTTCACTCCTTCCCTCCCTCACTGCCCCAATACATCCATCCTTCCACTCATTCCCAGCTCCCTCCCTCTCTCTCTCTCCCTCCCTCCTTCCTTCCTTCCCCCTCCCCTATTCTCATTCTCTTCCTTCCTTCTATCCATCCATCCCTCCATCTCATTCTTCCTTCCTCCCTCCCTGCTTCCCTTCCCTCCCCTTCTTTTTTCTCATTATCCTCTCCTTCCGTCCATCCATCCTTCCATCTCATTCCCAGCTCTTTTTCCTTCCTTCCTTCCTTCCTTCCTTCCTTCCTTCCTTCCTTCCTTCCTTCCTTCCTTCCTTTCTTCCCACTCCCCTATTCTTATTCATATTCTTATTCTTATTCTTATTCTTATTGTCATTCTCTTCCTTCCATCCTTTCCTTTCTTTTCCTTTCCTTTCCTTTCCTTTCCTTTCCTTTCCTTTCCTTTCCTTTCCTTTCCTTTCCTTTCCTTTCCTTTCCTTTCCTTTCCTTTCCTTTCCTTTCCTCCTTTCCTTTCCTTTCCTTTCCTTTCCTTTCCTTTCCTCCTTCCTTCCATCTATCCATCCTTCCATCTCATTCCCAGCTCTTTTTCCTTCCTTCCTTCCTTCCTTCCTTCCTTCCTTCCTTCCTTCCTTCCTTTCCTTTCCTTTCCTTTCCTCCTTTCCTTTCCTTTCTTCCTTTCCTTTCCTCCTTCCTTCCATCTATCCATCCTTCCATCTCATTCCCAGCTCTTTTTCCTTCCTTCCTTCCTTCCTTCCTTCCTTCCTTCCTTCCTTCCTTCCTTCTTTCCTTCCTTCCTTCCTTTCCTTTCCTTTCCTTTCTTCCTTTCCTTTCCTCCTTCCTTCCATCTATCCATCCTTCCATCTCATTCCCAGCTCTTTTTCCTTCCTTCCTTCCTTCCTTCCTTCCTTCCTTCCTTCCTTCCTTCCTTCCTTCCTTCCTTCCTTCCCTTTTTTTTTTGAAGGCCATCTACTCAGAGACTCATGGGCTTCCTTGGGCAGTTGGTTGGCCGGCGTTGGATGAGATGGGCCAAAGGTCTAACCCAGCAGGGCACCTCTCACATTCTTAAGTTCTCTCCTGCAATATGTCAGATGGCATCAGCCGAAAACTAGTGTTTGCATGAACTTATTGAAAACTTGGTTAAGCTGATAAGAGGGGCTTAGCCTTTGGTTTCTGTTGACCTGTGAAACCTTCTTTTACTTCAGGAAACTGAAACAAGGTGTATTTCATCCAAATACTAAAAAGACTCAACCGTCTCAGACAGCGATGGCCAGTCGGTGTAATGGAGCAGAGAAGTACAAGATGGAGCTACTGCAATTACTATTGGCCTAGATCAGGGGTAGGCCACCTTGGCTCTTTTATGACTCGTGGACTTCAACTCCCAGAATTCCTGAGCCAGCCACACTGAGGGAAAAGGGAGAGATTTCCAAGCTGAGCCATGCTGGCTCAGGAATTCTGGGAGTAGAAGTCCAGCAGTCATAAAGCGGCCTAGGCCTAGGCCAGGGGTAGGCAACCTTGGCTCTTTTATGACTGGTGGACTTCAACTCCCAGAATTCCTGAGACAGCCACGCTGAGGGGAAAGGGAGAGGTTTCCAAGCTGGGCCATGCTGGCTCAGGAATTCTGGGAGTTGAAGTCCACGAGTCATGAAGGGGCCATAGTTCCCCCATGCTGGCTCAGGAATTCTGGGAGTTGAAGTCCACGAGTCATGAGGGGGCCATAGTTTCCCCATGCTGGCTCAGGAATTCTGGGAGTTGAAGTCCATGAGTCATGAAGGGGCCATAGTTCCCCCATGCTGGCTCAGGAATTCTGGGAGTCGAAGTCCACGAGTCATGAAGGGTCCATAGTTCCCCCATGCTGGCTCAGGAATTCTGGGAGTTGAAGTCCACGAGTCATGAGGGGGCCATAGTTCCCCCATGCTGGCTCAGGAATTCTGGGAGTTGAAGTCCATGAGTCATGAAGGGGCCATAGTTCCCCCATGCTGGCTCAGGAATTCTGGGAGTTGAAGTCCACGAGTCATAAAAGAGCCAAGGTTGCCTAGCCCTGGCCTAGGATAACTCGCCCTGGCCAATTCGCTAAGGGACAATTCAACACTGTATTAATTGTTTCATTCCGTTCCTTTTATTATGGGTGACCCATTCTTCTGGTACTTTTCTATTTCCTCTCTGTTTTCTGAGTTTCTCTCTGCCTAATTCACATTCCCCCCACCCCTTGTTTGTTATAGTTTCCAAAGGAAGCCCATCTCCAGAAGGGTCTAAAGAAGATGTCTTATGGATCCATTGATGGCGGTGGGTTTGGTAGCAGAAATACCTTTGGAGGACCATCCAGACAAGGGTATCAACCTTTAGGTAAGTTGAGCCTCACATGTTAATTCCCCCCCACCCGAATTTCTTTTCTTTATAGTCATAACTATTGTTTTAATGAGTAATAGAACTCAGACATATGCAAGTACAAAAGAAAAGATGTTGAGACTTTGGGAAAAGTGCAGAGAAGAGCAACTAAGACGATTAAAGGCCTGGAGACTAAAACATATGAAGAATGGCTGCAGGATTTGGGTATTCCCTTCTGGAGCTTTGGATAATAGGTTGATCCCCTCTTCTTTGGGGAAACCCCTGAGATATTGGGAGACTGCTATCATGTCCCCCCCCTGGTCTTTCTCTTCATTAAATTAGACATACCCAATTCGTAGACATTCACCTGTCTGAGATGGTATAGGTTTTCCTGCTTGAGCAGGGGGCTGGACTAGAAGATCTCCAAGGTCCCTTCTAGCTCTATTCTATTCTATTCTATTCTATTCTAGTCTAGTCTAGTCTAGTCTAGTCTAGTCTAGTCTAGTCTAGTCTAGTCTATTGTGCATTCTATTCTATTCTATTCTGCATTCTATTCTATTCTATTCTGCATTCTATTCTATTCTATTCTGCATTCTATTCTGCATTCTATTCTATTCTATTCTATTCTATTCTATTCTATTCTATTCTATTCTATTCTATTCTATTCTATTCTATTCTACTCTACTCTACTCTACCCTACCCTACCCTACCCTACCCTACCCTACCCTACCCTACCCTACCCTACCCTACCCTACCCTATCCTATCCTATCCTATCCTATCCTATCCTATCCTATCCTATCCTATCCTATCCTAAATCTATTCTATTCTATTCTATTCTATTCTACTCTACTCTACTCTACTCTACTCTACTCTACTCTACTCTACTCTACTCTACTCTACTCTACTCTACTCTACTCTACCCTACCCTACCCTACCCTACCCTACCCTATCCTATCCTATCCTAAATCTATTCTATTCTATTCTATTCTATTCTATTCTATTCTATTCTATTCTATTCTATTCTATTCTATTCTATTCTATTCTATTCTATTCTATTCTATTCTATTCTATTCTATTCTATTCTATTCTATTCTATTCTATTCTATTCTATTCTACTCTACCCTACCCTACCCTACCCTACCCTACCCTACCCTATCCTATCCTATCCTATCCTATCCTAAATCTATTCTATTCTATTCTATTCTACTCTACTCTACTCTACTCTACTCTACTCTACTCTACTCTACTCTACTCTACTCTACTCTACTCTACTGTATTCTATTCTATTCTATTCTATTCTATTCTATTCTATTCTATTCTATTCTATTCTATTCTATTCTATTCTATTCTATTCTATTCTATTCTATTCTATTCTATTCTATTCTATTCTATTCTTTCTATTTCTATTCCTGCCTCTGTTCTTTATGTTGAAGCCTCCCCTAGTCATCTTTGTTGCTCTTCTCTGCACTTTTTCTAGAGTCTCAACTTTATATTGTGGTGACCAAAACAAAATACAGTATTCCATGCGTGGTCTTACTAAGGCTTTGTAAAGTGGTGTTTTTGGACACAACTTGGGCATGTAACAAGTCCAAATTCTTGATGATGATGTTGATGATGATGATGATGATGACGACGACAACAACAACAACAACAATAATAATAATAAAGTTGGAAGAGACCTTGGAGGTCATCTAGTCCAACCCGCTGCTCAGGCATGATGTTACCCATTGAATCATGTCCAACTCATGGTGGTTCCATGGGCCAGGTCTCTCCATACCTTCCCCTCTTGCACTACTTCTTTGAGTTTTTCTATTTTCTGGTTGGTGTGAGCTTCCAGCAATTATGGTGTCCACCATGTTCTTTGGTGGCCTGGTTTGCTTCTATCACTAATTCTCCCCAACATAATTGCTTTCTCCAGCTCTGTTGTGTGACATGACCAAAATAAGTGAGACATAGTTTCGTGAATTTTCCTTGCAGTGACATGGAATGGAATGGAATGGAATGGAATAGAATAGAATAGAATAGAATAGAATAGAATAGAATAGAATAGAATAGAATAGAATAGAATATGGAATAGAATAGAATAAAAATAGAATAGAATAAAAATGGAATAGAATAGAATAGAATAGAATAGAATAGAATAGAATAGAATAGAATAGAATAGAATAGAATAGAATAGAATAGAATAGAAAATGGAAATAGAATATGGAATGGAAATAGAATATAGAATGGAAATAGAATAGAATAGAATAGAATAGAATAGAATAGAATAGAATAGAATAGAATAGAATAGAATAGAAACTTTATTGTCACTTTAAATGTACACTAAATCAGCATACATTAAAATGAAATTTCATTGCATTTAGCTCCCAACCCCCCCCCTACAAAAACCCACCATTATGCATATGCCGCTAACTCTTCCCAACATAATAGCTTTCTCAAGCAAATTGCCCCACGTGACATGGCCAAACTAAGTGAGACCCAGTTTCGTGATTTTTGCCTTCCAGTCACCTGTCTGGTGTGATGGGCTCCAGTTCTTGTTTGTTAGTCACTTTTTGCTATCCAGGGAGTACATAGGAGCCTTCTCCAGCACCACAAGTAAAACAAGTCACTATTCTTCCTGTCTTGCTTTTTTAATGCCCAACTTTTCACGAACAAAGGTAGCTACAGGGAACACAGTAGAGTGGACTAATCTATATTTGATTGCCAGGCTGATGTTCGTACTTTTCCATATTCAGTTCGTGTTCATCACTGCGACCCAGTGTAAACCGACGTTTTATTTCCGGGCTGAATTTACCACGTTGAGTGATCTGTGATTCTAGGAAAGTGATTGAACTGAAATGATTTTAAAAAAAAATCTCTTCAACCTTGACTTCATATATATCCGTGTCACTCAAATTTCAGGGCACGTCCTTCTAACTCTGAGCGTCTTCTGTTTCTCGGCACTGTTTCCCCTTGCATTCAAACTATAGGGCTGTTCTATCCCAGCCTATTGCCGTTAAAGGCACAAGGAGCAAACCCCTGCTGATACAACAGGCTGGATACTTTAAAGCAAAACAAACCCCTTTTAATATGGGTGACAAACCTGTCAAATAGTCCAAAACACAAACAGCAAAACCCAAGTCCAAAGGAAGAAAATAGTCCCCAAGAA
>JARGCV010000748.1:0-30000 GCA_034064705.1 Bothrops alternatus | reverse complement strand
TTCCTTTCCTTTCCTTTCCATTCCATTCCATTGTATTCTCAATAAAGAGTTCTATTCTATTCTATTCTATTCTATTCTATTCTATTCTATTCTATTCTATTCTATTCTATTCTATTCTATTCTATTCTATTCTATTCTATTCTATTCTATTCTATTCTATTCTATTCCATTCCATTCCATTCCATTCCACTCCATATTTTCTATTCTATTCTATTCTATTCTATTCTATTCTATTCTATTCTATTCTATTCTATTCTATTCTATTCTATTCTATTCTATTCTATTCTATTCTATTCTATTCTTTATCCTAGTCTATTCTTTATCCTAGTCTATTCTTTATCCTATCCTATCCTATCCTATCCTATCCTATCCTATCCTATCTCATCCCATCCCATTCCATTCCATATTTTCTATTCCATTCCATTCCATTCCATTCCATTCCATTCTATTCTATTCTATTCTATTCTATTCTATTCCATTCCATTCCATTCCATTCCATTCCATTCCATTCCATTCCATTCCATTCCATTCTATTCTATTCTCAATAAAGAGTTCTATTCTATTCTATTCTATTCTATTCTATTCTATTCTATTCTATTCTATTCTATTCTATTCTATTCTATTCTATTCTATTCTATTCTATTCTATTCCATTCCATTCCATTCCATTCCATTCCATTCCATTCCATTCCATTCCATTCCATTCCATTCTATTCTATTCTATTCTATTCTATTCTATTCTATTCTATTCTATTCTATTCTATTCTATTCTATTCTATTCCTTTCCTTTCCTTTCCTTTCCTTTCCTTTCCTTTCCATTCCATTCCATTGTATTCTCAATAAAGAGTTCTATTCTATTCTATTCTATTCTATTCTATTCTATTCTATTCTATTCTATTCTATTCTATTCTATTCTATTCTATTCCATTCCATTCCATTCCATTCCATTCCATTCCATTCCACTCCATATTTTCTATTCTATTCTATTCTATTCTATTCTATTCTATTCTATTCTATTCTATTCTATTCTATTCTATTCTATTCTATTCTATTCTATTCTATTCTATTCTATTCTATTCTATTCTATTCTATTCTATTCTCAATAAAGAGTTCTATTCTATTCTATTCTATTCTATTCTATTCTATTCTATTCTATTCTATTCTATTCTATTCTATTCTATTCTATTCTATTCTATTCTATTCTATTCTATTCTATTCTATTCTATTCTATTCCATTCCAATGAGGGACTGTTGCAACACCACCTTACTGGTTTTAATGACTAATGGTTTAACTCCCCACTCTTGACTCCGAGCCTGGCACCTTCCCAGTCATACCAAATCATCTATTGAATTGGAAGAATTTGCTGCGATCCCCCCATCAGCTGGAAAGAGGATCTCACCAAAGTCTTTTCTTCAGGGAGTTACCAGTAAAGATGGAAATACATCACTGGGAGTCGTGTTTTGGCTGATCCCGAATGGTTGTGTATATCTAGTTTAATGAAGTGTAACAAGGTATGTCTAGTCTAATGAAGAGAAGGACTAGGGGGGACAGGATAGCACTGTTCCAGTATCTCAGGGGCTGCCCCAAAGAAGAGGGAGTCAAGCTATGCTCCAAAGCGCCTGAAGGCAGGACAAGAAGCAACGGATGGAAACTCATCAAGGAGAGAAGCAACCTGGAACTAAGGAGAAACTTCTGATAGAACAATTGTCTTCAGACGCTGTGAGTCCTCTATCAACTGGAGGTTCTTAAGAAGACATTGGACAACTCTTTGTCTGGAATGGAATAGGGTCTCCTGCTGGAGCAGGCGGTTGGACTAGAAGCCCCCCCCCCAAGGTCCCTTCCAGCTCTATTATTCTGTTATTTTATAATCCCAGATCAATTAACCAGTGGAACCACCTGCCTCCAGAAGCTGTGAATGCTCCAACACTGAAGGTTTTTAACGAAGAGACCGGACAGCCATTTGTCTTTTTCTCTCTCTGTGTGTGTGCGTGTGTACGTGTGTACCTCCAAGACAAAGCCCCCCTTGAAATGCAGACATGCCACATCCCGTTTGTCTTTTATGGATGAGATACCTTCATAATTCATAAGCCATGTTTGCTCATCAGTTAGTTTAAATTTTCATGTTGCTTTTTTTCAGTATTTAGAACGTAAATCGTTTTTTCGGGTGGTTTATTGAACTCGTGCAAGGGGGAGCTGGGATTCGGGAGAAATGGCAGCGTTAAAAATAAGCAGGAGTGGGATTAAATTTAAGAATGATTGTTTATTCAGCCTGTATGAGGGGTCCTGTCCTTTTCCCTCGGAGAAGAACTACTGGGAAATCTAAAAAAAACCCGGTCCTGATGGAATTATCTCCTGCGCGCGGAAAGGATCAGATGACAATAAAGGGCAGCCTTCTTCAGCAAGTGCTATTTTTTTTCCAGTATAAAAATTCTTTTATTAAAACAATCAACATTGAACATAAAAACATATTATGCAGCAATCATCATGACACCTGGTATACAATGCTAAGTATTAGTCTTTGAAAACGTCTGAATTAGTAAGCCTTTTTCCACTCCTCGCGTCTAGCCTCAACTATACTCCTGTTACGCTTTATTTGTTTGGTGTTTCTCTTATCTGGTTCAATATTAATGTGATCAACATTAAACATAAGATCCTATTGCTAAGCAATCATCCTAGAGCATAGCATACAACATTAGGTATTAATCTTTGTAAACATCTGTTTTAGTAAACGTTCTTCCCTCCTCCCTTCCCTCTTCAAGTATACTCCGAGTACCTTTTGTTTGGTTGGTGTGTCTCTTATATATGGTCTATCTACTGTATCTAGTCTATTGCCTATTGTTCGTTTGCGCTTCTGAATTGACTTCATCCCATTACTAGTGCAATCTTTTATAGTCTCTAACCAGAGATCCTGAGGTAAAAGTTTCATATCCTGAGCAAGTGCTATTTTTACCCCATCCCTCTAAATTCATTTAAGATGTGAGCAGTCAGAAAACAAGAGGAAGGATTGTTGCAGTTTTTATTGTTCAAAAAAAATAAAAATAAAATAAAGAATGTAACAACTTCCCAACGACTTGATCAGAATTCAGGGCAGTGCAAAAATCCTGAAGGGGTTTGTTTGAAGGGCCTTCCTTTGAAACACCAGTAAATTATACAGAGGGACAGACGTTAATGATAATAATTCAGTTGTTTTATTTATTTATTTTTTTTTGTAAAAGTTTTATTGTTGTTTTTTTTTTACAATAACAACCTTAGTGCCTGGTGTACAGCATGTTGCCTTAGTTCATAATTTTTTTAAGAAAAGAATATACAATTAATAATAGTTAATAAACGATCAATGATAATTAATTTTAATATTTACATAATTAGTATATCAGTTAATAATAATAATAATAATAATAATAATAATAATAATGATGATGATGAGGATGAGGAGGAGGAGGAGGAGGAGGAGGAGGAGGAGGAGAAGAAGAAGAAGAAGAAGAAGAAGAAGAAGAAGAAGAAGAAGAAGAAGAAGAAGAAGAAGAAGAAGAAGAAGAAGAAGAAGAAGAAGAAGAAGAAGAGCAGGAGGAGGAGGAGAATGAGAAGAAGAAGAAGAAGAAGAAGAAGAAGAAGAAGAAGAAGAAGAAGAAGAAGAAGAAGAAGAAGAAGAAGAAGAAGAAGAAGAAGAAGAAGAAGAAGAAGAAGAAGAGGAGGAGGAGGAGGAGGAGGAGGAGAAAGGGAAGAAGAAGGAGGAGGAGGAGGAGGAGAGGAAGAAGAAGAGGAGGAGGAGAATGAGAGGAAGAAGAAAAAGAGGAGGAGGAGGAGAATGAGAAGAAGAAGAAGAAGAAGAAGAAGAAGAGCAGGAGGAGGAGGAGAATGAGAAGAAGAAGAAGAAGAAGAAGAAGAAGAAGAAGAAGAAGAAGAAGAAGAAGAAGAAGAAGAAGAAGAAGAAGAAGAAGAAGAAGAAGAAGAAGAAGAGGAGGAGGAGGAGGAGGAGAAAGGGAAGAAGAAGGAGGAGGAGGAGGAGAGGAAGAAGAAGAGGAGGAGGAGAATGAGAAGAAGAAGAAAAAGAAGAGGAGGAGGAGAATGAGAAGAAGAAGAAGAAGAAGAAGAAGAAGAAGAAGAAGAAGAAGAAGAAGAAGAAGAAGAAGAAGAAGAAGAAGAAGAAGAAGAAGTTGGAAGTAGACTTTGCTGTCTTCAAAAGAGTGGCCTTTGTCTTTCAAATGCAGATGGACTGTTGAATCTGGTCCTGATGGGTTTGTGTTGTGTCTTCTCCTTCTCCTTCCCCTTCCCCTTCCCCTTCCCCTTCCCCTTCTCCTTCTCCTTCTCCTTCTCCTTCTCCTTCTCCTTCTCCTTCTCCTTCTCCTTCTCCTTCTCCTTCTCCTTCTCCTTCTCTTTCTCTTTCTCCTTCTCCTTGTTCTCCTTCTCCTCCTCCTCCTCCTCCTCCTTGCAAGCCTCACTCTATTCTAGCACTAATGATGCTACCACTTGGGTCATAAAACATCTGCAACAACCATGCTCAGAGAGGACCAAAGACCCCACAATTCTTCTTCTTCTCCTCTTCTCCTTCTCTTCTTCTTCCTTCTCTTCTACTTCCTTCTCTTCTTCTTCCTCCTCCTCCTCCTCCTCCATATGGGATTTACTTTTTAGCACATTGTTCTTGTTTGCATTTATTATTCACTTGTGCTTAGAAGGATCCTGTCTCGGCCCCCGAATCTGCTTCCTTCTTGGCTTCTCTAAAAATAGGCCCTTCATTAACGTGGAAGAGGTTGTTCCTTGAGCAGCTTTTCTCCTTGTGTCACCACAGATACGTGGAGTCTGGGCTCAGAGGTCATCAAACTTAGAGGAGGCTGATTGGAATAAATTGAACAATATGCAGTCAGGCTGCTCTAAGCACAGCAAAGCCTGAATGCAACCCATTGCTTTTCAACAGAATTTATTCACACTTGCTGCTGCCTTGTCATCTTGCGCAACGTGAGCAGGAATTTAGGCATATTGGAATCAGCTTTTTTTTATTTTTCTCGCTTTAGGCGAAGTACTCACAGCCCTAGGCATTTCTGTTTCTCAATAGACCAGCAAAAGCGCTAGTCAAACATTCTGGTTCCCAGATGATACAACAGGAGTGGGCCTTATTCAGGATGACAAGGTGGAAGCTTACCGCAAGAGAGGTTGAGGGGTGGGTGAACGGGCGTAAGGAAAACAGCCTAGTTTTAAATACCGGACAAACCAAAGAGATCATTGTTGATTTCAGAAAAGTCAGGCACAGCCACACTCCTCTGTGCATTAATGATTCACCTGTGGAGATGGTTACCAGCATCAAATTCCTGGCTGCGCACTTAACAGGTAAGCTGGCTTGGTCGCTCAACGGCGAGACCCTGGTGAAGCGGGCACAGCAGGGCCTGCATTTTCTGCGTCGCCTGAGAAAAGCACATCTTCCTTCCCCTGTCCTGACCACTTTCTACAGAGGGACGATCAAGAGCATCCTGTCCTACAGCATCACAGTCTGGTTTGGAAGCATCCCTGCTTCGGACAGGAAGGCGGTGCAGAGAGTGGTGAGGACAGTAGGAAAGATCATTGGCAGTTCCCTCCCTCCCCTCCAGGACATAGCACAGAAGCGTTGCTTGAGCAGGGTCTGTAAGATCATCTGGGACACGACACACCCTCTCCATGACCTGTTTTCCTTGTTCCCTTCTGGGAGGAGGGGGCTTCATGGTATCCGTAGCAGAACATCCCGATTCAGCCATAGTTTCATTCCTTACAGCATTAACCTTGTGAACTCTCAAGCTTCCTCCTTCCGTTATATATTCAAGATGGAAAATATTTAATATTTATTTGCTACGTATATGTAGGGATGTGGGTCTATACATATGTTGTACATAGTATGTTTAGGTGTGTGTCGTGTATGTGTTTGAGAGCGGGCAACTAAATTTCATTTTGGATGTGTGCCGTTGCGCCCACAGTAAACAAAAATGACAATAAAGGTTATCATCTTTTTGTTTGAGAAACACTTAATTGTTTGGGTTGGCTTCCCTATATCCCAACAGTTTGTTTAAAGATAGAAAATCCTTTTTTTATGACCTTAAAATTTTAAACCCTTAATTGGGGCGACTGGATGGGACTGAGCATTTGCTGGATGGATGCCCTTCCTGACACCTATGCGGGGTTCATAGCAAGTACTTTTTTTTTTTTTTGGTGCTCTCGGAAAGAAACATCTGTAGCTACTTAGAATTGAGCTCTCAACCTTCTGAGCGGGAGATGTTTCACCACTAGGCCAGCCTCCTGCTCAGTTTGTTTAAAGTTATGCATCATAAAACCATACGATGAGAAGAAATTTGGGAGGTCATCTAGCCCAGCCTTATCTTTGGTGCAGGAGCAACTAGAACATCTCACTCCTTCATGAGGCAGCCCCTTCCACTGGCTAAGAGGTCCTCAAGGAACTTGGTATCTCTAGTCTAATGAAAAGAAGTCATTACCTAGGTATCTGTTACTTGGGAATCTTTTCTCAGCTCCATCTAAAACAGGAAGTGGAAATAAGAACGGTTGCTGGAATTGGGGATGTCCAGTTTAATGAAGAGAAGGACGAGAGGGGACATGATAGCAGCCTTCCAATATCTCAGGGGCTGCCCCAAAGAAGAGGGAGTCAAGCAATTCTCCAAGGCGCCTGAAGGCAGGACAAGAAGCAACGGATTATTATTATTATTATTTTGCAGTCATCTTCTTTGATTTGCTTGTTTGGTTTCAATAAAATGATAGCCACACACCGCAAATAGTTTAAATCAATCCGGTCCGATTTATTGTCTTCAACTCTTCACCCTCCCTCCTTTCCTACGTTATTTCCGAAATCTCCCTTTCTCCTCCACCATTTTCTCTTGTCTCGTTTGGGGAAGAGGGTAGTAATATTGGTTTACTATGCTATAAAAATCCTTTCATGGTTTGGAACTAGGATATTTATGTCCTGCCCGGCTTCTACTCACCTCCCCCCCCCCTCATTCCCTGCCTGTAGGTAAGACACTCCAACAGGTCCATTAATCTCCATGTGGTTGGAGAACACGATAGGACGGCTTTCTCGGAAGAAGCCGAGGGTTTACTACCCCCATCTGAGAAAATTGAAATATGCCATGGGCACCAAGCTAGGAGCACCCTCCCACGAGCGGTACACATAGTCCTCGAATTATGACTGTCCTTGGCTAAACGAGACGGCTGTTTAATGATTTTTTTCCCCAATTGTACAAACTCACCCCAGTTCTGAAGTGAACCCCTGCACTTAGTAACACGGTTGTTAAACGGATTTGGCTTCCCTGTTGACTTTGCTTTTTCAGAAAGTAGGAAAACCAGATGGTGTGATCCCGGAACAGTGGAGCAGGGCCTTAATCTAATAATAATAATGATAATGATGATAAGGATAATGATAAAGTTGGAAGGGACCTTGGAGGTCATCTAGTCCAAACCCCTGCTCAGGCAGGAAACCCTAGACCATTTCAGACAAATGGCTGTCCAGTCTTCTTCTTAAAAACCTCCAGTGTTGGAGCATTCACCGCTTCTGGAGGCAGGTGGTTCCACTGGTTAATTGTTCTAACTGTCAGGAAGTTTCTCCTTAGTTCTAGGTTGCTTCTGTCCTTGATTAGTTTCCACCTGTAGCTTCTTCTCCTGCCTTCAGGCACCTTGGAGAATAGCTTGACTCCCTCTTCTTTGGGGCAGCCCCTGAGATACTGGAAGACTGCTATCATGTCCTCCCTCGTCCTTCTCTTTGTTAAACTAGACACCCCCAATTCCAGCAACTGTTCCTTATATGTTTTAGCCTCCAGTCCCCTGATCATCTTTGTTGCTCTTCTCTGCACTCTTTCCAGAGTCTCAACATATTTTTTACATCGTGGTGACCAAAACTGGATGCAGGATTCCAAGTGTGGTCTTACCAAGGCCTTGTAGAGTGGTATTAATACTTCATGTGATCTTGATTCTATCCCTCTGTTAATGCAGCCTAGCCCTGTGTTGTGGTTTTTAGGCAGCTGCAGCACATGGCTGGCTCCTATTTAGGTGATTGTCTACTAGGACTCCGAGGTCCCTCTCACAGTTACTACTATTGAGCCAGGTGCCCCCTATACTATACCTGTGCATTTGGCTTTTCTTGCCTAAATGTAGAACCTTCCTTGTTTCACCCTTTTGTTAGATCGCGCCCAGTGTTCAAGTCTGTCCAGATCCTCCTGTATCCTGAGCCTGTCTTCTCCCTTAGACTACTATCAGGTTCCCAAACCCTTACTCTATACCTTGCATATATATTCTACTTTTGGGGCTTGCCATTTTGCTAGGGGGAGGGGGAGCTTTTCCTCCTCCTCTCTACAAATCCTATTTCCTTCTAGCCCTGATGATGTTACTTAGTCAAGTCATGAGACATCTAGAAGAAAACCAGCAAGCTCAGAGAGCACCAAGGACCCCACAGTTCTCCTCCTCCTCCTCCTCCTCCTCCTCCTCCTCCTCTTCCTCTTCTTGTTCTTCTTGTTCTTCTTCTTGTTCTTTTTGTTCTTCTTCTTGTTCTTCTTCTTGTTCTTCTTGTTCTTCTTGTTCTTCTTCTTCTTCTTCTTCTTCTTCTTCTTCTTCTTCTTCTTCTTCTTCTTCTTCTTCTTCTTCTTCTTCTTCTTCTTCTTCTTCTTCTTCTTCTTCTTCTTCTTCTTCTTTTCCTTCTCCTTCTCCTTCTCCTTCTCCTTCTCCTTCTCCTTCTTCTCCTCCTCCTCCTCCTCCTCCTCCTCCTCCTCCTACCCAGCTGGGTAATCAAACATCTGCACGAAAACGGTCAACCTCAGAGAGAAGCAAAGACCTCTTGCTTTAACCCTGAGCTGCAAACCTTTTCTTTTATTGATACCATCCTTCATTCAACCCCCCCGCCCCGCGCAGAGCCTCTGACCACTTTGTTTCAAGGACCAGCACTCCAGCTCCTTCCACCTCTTGAGAAACACTTGTAGATTGCTCAAGAAGGGCAGAGAGGTTTCCAGGATGATGACAAATTGCAAAAGTTCCTAAAATAGCAAGTCTGTCTTAGTCCAGTCAGGTGAAAGGAGGCAAAGCAAACAAATCAAAAGAGGTTTGCCGGGGAGAAGAAGGAAAAGGCTCCCCCAGAAGATCTCATCCAGGAACAATACAGGAAGCTTGGTCTCTCTCTTTTAGCGGGGATGATGCCTGCTGGTGCCCTGGCAGAGGGCCTTCCTGTTACGGGCAAGTAGCAGAGACAGGCATGGATCACCAAAGAACAAAAGTCAGTAATCAAGGAGAGAAGCAACCTAGCACTGAGGAGAAACTTCCTGTCACTGAGGACAATTAACCAGTGGAACAACCTGCCTCCAGAAGCTGTGAATGCTCCAACACTGGAAGTTTTTAAGAAGAGACTGGACAGCCATTTGTCCGAAATGGTATAGGGTTCCCTGCCTGAGCAGGGGTTTGGACTAGATGACCTCCAAGGTCCCTGCCAACTTTATTATTATTATTATTATTATTATTATTATTATTATTATTATTATTATTATTCTTTCTGAAATGGTATAGGGTCTCCTGCCTGGACTAGATGACCTCCAAGGTCCCATCTGACATTATTATTATTATTATTATTATTATTATTATTATTATTATTATTATTATTATTATTTCTGAAATGGTATAGGGTCTCCTGCCTGGACTAGATGACCTCCAAGGTCCCATCTGACATTATTATTATTATTATTATTATTATTATTATTATTATTATTATTATTATTATTATTATTATTATTATTCTTTCTGAAATGGTATAGGGTCTCCTGCCTGGACTAGATGACCTCCAAGGTCCCATCTGACATTATTATTATTATTATTATTATTATTATTATTATTATTATTATTATTATTATTATTATTATTTCTGAAATGGTATAGGGTCTCCTGCCTGGACTAGATGACCTCCAAGGTCCCATCTGACATTATTATTATTATTATTATTATTATTATTATTATTATTATTATTTCTGAAATGGTATAGGGTCTCCTGCCTGGACTAGATGACCTCCAAGGTCCCATCTGACATTATTATTATTATTATTATTATTATTATTATTATTATTATTATTATTATTATTCTTTCTGAAATGGTATAGGGTCTCCTGCCTGGACTAGATGACCTCCAAGGTCCCATCTGACATTATTATTATTATTATTATTATTATTATTATTATTATTATTATTATTATTTCTGAAATGGTATAGGGTCTCCTGCCTGGACTAGATGACCTCCAAGGTCCCATCTGACATTATTATTATTATTATTATTATTATTATTATTATTATTATTATTATTATTATTATTATTATTATTATTATTATTATTATTATTATTATTCTTTCTGAAATGGTATAGGGTCTCCTGCCTGGACTAGATGACCTCCAAGGTCCCATCTGACATTATTATTATTATTATTATTATTATTATTATTATTATTATTATTATTATTTCTGAAATGGTATAGGGTCTCCTGCCTGGACTAGATGACCTCCAAGGTCCAATCTGACATTATTATTATTATTATTATTATTATTATTATTATTATTATTATTATTCTTTCTGAAATGGTATAGGGTCTCCTGCCTGGACTAGATGACCTCCAAGGTCCCATCTGACATTATTATTATTATTATTATTATTATTATTATTATTATTATTATTATTATTATTATTATTATTATTATTATTTCTGAAATGGTATAGGGTCTCCTGCCTGGACTAGATGACCTCCAAGGTCCCATCTGACATTATTATTATTATTATTATTATTATTATTATTATTATTATTATTCTGTCTGAAATGGTATAGGGTCTCCTGCCTGGACTAGATGACCTCCAAGGTCCATTCCAACTTTATTATTGTTATTGTTATTATTAACCTTGCACCTCAAAGGGTTTCGTGTGGCTTCGGTATCTCTTCTTCAAAGTCGTCGACAAATGACCAGTTTGAAACTTTGTAGGAAGGATTTTAATGTATTTCACATTTTTTGTTTAAATCTTAATAATAATAATAAAGTTGGAAGGGACCTTCGAGGTCATCTAGTCCATCTTGATTAAACTGAACAGCAGGTAAATCTCTTTGTATTTTAATGCACACCGGAAGGGGTTTTTTTTTTCTTTCTTTCTTTCATCCTGGCCCTGAAAAAAGTTGTGGAAAACTTTTTCATTCAGTTAAATCATTCTTTATCTCTCTCTAACACTCTTTCTTTTCCCAATCCTCTTATTTCCTTTTAATTCTCAATATTTTTGGACTCAGGTTGGCTGGATTAAAAAAACAACAACAACCCTGCTCCGGAATTATATATTGGGGGGGGTTCCATAAAAATTACCCCTTTCCTTTCTGCTTCCGTTAGAATCCCTCTAAATTGTAAAACATGAGCAGGGCAGAAATGAAAAAGCTGAGAATTTAGGGATGGTGGGGGCTTTGTTCTCCCTGCACCGCTGTTTATTAATGAGCCATCTAAATAAGGAAACAAAAAGGCAAAGGAAAACAAGTTAATTAAAAAAAAATACCCATAATGTCAGGCGAGGTCTGATTAAAACCTTGATTACAATCTGGAATAGGCTTTTCTATTTCTGCTGATTTTGCAATCATAAATCACAGCTTTAACTTTGCAGACGGGAAAGGTGAAAATAGTTTTGGATGGTTTGTCCTTCAGTTGAAAAAAAAGTTACACTCGGAAATGACATGGAAAGAAGTTTGGAAAGTTGAAGATATTAGGAATTCTTCCTTTCCTTTCCTTTCCTTTCCTTTCCTTTCCTTTCCTTTCCTTTCCTTTCCTTTCCTTTCCTTTCACCTCCCCTCCCTCCTTCCTTCCCTCCATCCTATCCTATCCTATCCTATCCTATCCTATCCTTTTCTTCTTTCTTTCTTTCTTTCTTTCTTTCTTTCTTTCTTTCTTTCTTTCTTTCTTTCTTTCTTTCTTTCTTTCTCCCTCCCTCCCTCCCTCCCTTCCTTCTTTCCTTTCCTTCACTCCTTTCCTTTCCCTTCCCTCCCCTCCCTCCTTCCTTCCTTCTTTCCCTCTATCCCATCCTATCCTATCCTATCCTATCCTATCCTATCCTATCCTATCCTTTTCTCTTTTCTTCTTTCTTTCTTTCTTTCTTTCTTTCTTTCTTTCTTTCTTTCTTTCTTTCTTTCTTTCTTTCTTTCTTTCTCTCTCTCTCTCTCTCTCTCTCTCTCTCGTTCTTTCTTTCTTTCTTTCTTTCTTTCTCCCTCCCTCCCGCCCTTCCTTTCTTCCTCTCTCCCTTCCTCCTTTCCTTTCCCTCACTCCTTTCCTTTCCTTCCTTTTTCTGTCTCCATCTCTCTTCCTGGCAGAAGTTTCATTACCCAACTAGGTTATATCATCAGTGATCTTCCTTCCTTCCTTCCTTCCTTCCTTCCTTCCTTCCTTTCCCTCCTTTCCTTTCCTTTCCTTTCCTTTCCTTTCCCTCCTTTCCTTTCCTTTCCTTTCCTTTCCTTTCCTTTCCTTTCCTTTCCTTTCCTTTCCTTTCCTTTCCTTTCCTTTCCTTTCCTTTCCTTTCCTTTCCTTTCCTTTCCTTTCCTTTCCTTTCCTTTCCTTTCCTTTCCTTTCCTTTCCCTTCCCTTCCCTTCCATTCCATTATGGTCGTAAGTCCAGGACTACCTGTAATCATTTAGAAATATTTCCCTTCCTTGCTTTTTTTAACCTCCCGTCACGGGATTTGTCACTTAACAAGGGCAGCAAGTAAGGTTGTAAAACGGGCAAAAGTCACTTAACAATCGTCTCTCTTAGCCACAGAAATGTTGGGCTCCATTTTTTCGTAGGTTGTGTGAACAGGGAATTGTGCAAACCACTAATGTGCATGTTGGAATTGGGGTGCCGTCTGTGATCCGATCTAATAACGTGTGTTTCTCTCTCTCTGTTTTTCCCTCCTTCTTTCTAGCCACCCAGATCGATCCGAACGAATTCCAAGATATTTTTCAAAGCACCTCTGCCAGCATCTTCCGAATTAATGCCAACGGTTCGTATGTCCAACATTTCGGAAGGTTCATTTCCTGCGGTGTTTTGTGTGCAAATATTTCAAGAAAAAATGACGACAACAACAGTAGCAACAACTTGGGGTGGGGGGGAAGCAGAAGAAATAATTTCAAACGTAAGGAAATGGATACCGTATCGTTAGTGTTTTTTTTTTAAAAAAAATCTAAAACAAAGCCAGTAAAAATAGTTTGCCATATGCCTTACTCAAGATGTACAGATAAGCTCCAGACGTTGAATATTCTCGTCTTTTGAGGATAGCGTCTGTGGCCTCACAGCTTTTAGAAAAAAAAGGAACAATCCATATTTTTGTTCTGGGAGGTGTTGCTTAATTGTCGTGCTGATTTGCAGATTAAATTTGGGCGCAGGCAGAGAAGGGGAGGGGTGGAGGATGTGACGTCATGCCTATATTTACTGGCAAATTTTACCTCCTCCCTGGCTTCAGTGGGACTTCTGGAAAGTGTCATTGTTCATTTTGAAGCTGTCCCAAAGGTGCTTTCTGTCCAAAGGCAACTGGACTTTTTTTTTCCCTTGAAGACGTTTCGCTTCTCATCCAAGAAGCTTCTTCTGTTCTTCTTCGGCATCGTGGAAAATGGAAGGATTTATATCCCTTGCAGTCATCTGGTCGTTTGTACTCTCTCTGAGAGTCGTTGAGGCCACTTGGGGGTTTATCTGTGCCCTCGGGGCCAGCGGAGTAGTGCAAAAGGGCGTGGAACCTTTTTCAAACTGCTGAAAGGGCTGTGTTGTAAGACAACAGCACTGAAAACCACAATTGAGAAGACCTGCAACTGACAGAAAGTGCCACCTTTGGCAAAGAAGCTGAAGGGACGGTGGATCCCCTGGTGAGCTGCCGCAAGAAGATCGCACAGACTGACTACAGACAACGGCATGACAAAGTAGCAACAATGGGGCATTGGAAGAGCTGCAAGAAATATTGTTTTGCGTGCAAGCCAGAACTGTTGGGACCATAAAATAGAAAAAGTCACAGAAAATGAAGAAGTTAAAGTGCCTGGGGACTTTAGACTTCAAATAGACAGGCACCTACCATATAACACCCCAGACTTATCAATTCTTTTATATTTATATATATATTTATATATATATATATGAAGATGAGGCACGACCACGAACGCGAAGCCAAACAGCTATGCAGCTCACCAACTCTAATCCCCCTGTAACTCAGACTAACCCCTTATTCAATCAGAGCACAGCCAACCCCCTAACCAATCAGAACACACCTCCACCCAATCAGAACACAGCCGAGCTCCCAGCCAATCAATTCAAACCCCCACTGGCAGTTAAAAGAAAGAAACAGTTGCAATCACACATTGCTGCTAGAAGCACGAAGCTGGTGGTACGCGACCATCCTAGAAAAGTGGTACCGGGGTAGGAGAATGAGTTGAACCAGTGGCAGCACCGCACAAGCCTGAGTGAGAGATGGCTGGAGCTGCAGGGCTGTCAGGGCTCAGTGGAAGCGCCAGGATCAGCACCAGGCTCCAGCTGGAGCTCAGCGCTGATCCTGGCGCTTCTACTGAGCCCAGAAGAAGCACCGATCAGCCGGAATGTTGCAGCATCTCCAGGGTCTTGTGATTTACATTCAGATGCTTGGCAACTGATTCATATTTATGACAGTCAGTGTCCGAGGGTCATCTGAAGTGACCAAAACCTGCTGCAACCACTCAGCAGACGGGGGGGGAATAAAAACCAAACACCCCCACCCCACCCCCGCTGCCAATCCTTAACAGAAATGCTCACAATGAAAACCTTGGATAGTAGGAAGAGCACCAGGATCAGTGCCACTTTCCAGCTGATCGGCACTTCTTCGGGACTGTCAGGGCTCAGTGGAAGCACCAGGATCTGATTCATATTTATGACAGTCAGTGTCCCAGGGTCATGTGAAGTGACCAAAACCTGCTGCAACCACCCAGCAGACTGGGGGGGTGGGAATAAAAACCAAACACACCCCATCCCCGCTGCCAATCCTTAACAGAAATGCTCACAACAATGAAAACCTTGGACAGGAGGAAGAGCGCCACCGGGTGGGCAGGCAGGTGTCTTGCTCAGCTGTGGCTTTTTTCAGTGCCATTGTAACTTCGAACAGTCACTAAGCGAACTGTTGTAAGTTGAAGACTATGTGTACTTTATCACTTTTTTCCTTTTTTTTTTTTTTTTTTTTTTGGTCATCAAGTTTTTGACACCTTGCTAGGCGACTGGTGGTCCTCGGATGTTGCCATATCCTAAAAGTGGTACAATGGGTGAAAAGGTTGAAAAGCCCTGTTCTAAAGTATACTGAATCTTCTTTCTGTTTCATTTTCAATGTCAATCTATCCATTTCTGCACAATCTAATTTGTTTTTTAATTAACTCTTCCTCCGTTGATAAATCTTAATTTTTCCAACGCTGAGTGAATACAATTCTCACTGCAGTTAATCCATGTCCTATTAGATATATACACTCTTTCTCATAGTTTCCTACCATTATGCCTAACAAAAATAATTCTGGCTTAAAATCTGTAAGTTTTTTTTAAGTCATTTTCTCTAACCATGTGTATTCTTGGCCAGAATCTTTTGGCTTTGGGGCACGTCCACCAAAGATGGTAATAAGTGCCTGTTGTTTTTTTTCTACATTTCCAACAGTTGCTCGATATGTTTTTAAACTGATCAATTGTTGATAGGACAGACAGAAAAAACCTGGTTAGTGGATGTGGCAGTCCCAGGAGACAGCAGAATAGAAGAGAAAAACTGGAGAAGATAACAAATACAAAGCATCCTCCTCGATCCACAGCTAAATCTGGAACATCATTTCTCGGCTGTGGCGAGGAGGACATTTGCCCAGGTTCTCCTGGTGCACCAGTTGCGGCCCTATTTGGACCGGGAGTCTCTTCTCACAGTCACTCAGGCCCTTATCACCTCGAGGCTCGACTACTGCAATGCTCTCTACATGGGGCTACCTTTGAAAAACGTTCGGCTCATGCAGCCGCGTGAGCAGTGTTGGGCTTGCCTAGAAATGCCCACATTTTGGCATCACTCCGTGAGCTGCATTGGCTGCCAATTGGTCTCCGAACCCAATTCAAAGTGTTGGTTATGACCTATAAAGCCCTACATGGCATCGGACCAGGTTACTTACGGGACCGTCTGCTGCCCCATGAATCCCAGCGGCCGGTTAGGGCCCACAGAGTCGGCCTTCTCCAGGTCCCGTCAGCCAGACAGTGTCGCCTGGTGGGGCCTAGGGGAAGAGCCTTCTCTGTTGCGGCCCCGGCCCTCTGGAACCAACTTCCCCCGGAGATCCGTGTCGCCCCCACCCTCTCTGCCTTTCGTAAATTACTTAAAACACACCTCTGCCAGCAGGCCTGGGGCAGTTAACATCTTGCCCCAAGCCAGTGTATGTCTGTGTGTATGTTGAATGATTGTCTTTTTTAAATTAAGGGGTTCTATATATATGTATTTTTTTTTAAATATAAAATTCTTTTATTAAAACAATCAACATTGAACATAAAAAAAACATCTTGTGCAGCAATCCTCATGGCACCTGATATACAAATTTTTAAATGTTGATTTCTATTATGTTGTGAGCCGCCCTGAGTTCTCCGGAATAGGGCAACATAGAAGTCAAATAAATAAATAAATAAATAAATAAATAAATAAATAAATAAATAAATAAATAAATAAATAAATAAATAAATAAATAAATAAATAAATAAATAAATAAATAAATAAATAAATAAATAAATAAATAAATAAATAAATAAATAAATAAATAAATAAAGTCCTGCAAATAGTCAGAACAATCAGATCAGTGGAACTGCTTCCCTCCAGAAGTTGTGGGTGCTCCAACACTGGATGTTTTTAAGAGGAAACTGGACCCCCATTTCTCTGAACTGCTATCTGAAAAGCACCTTTGGGACAGTTAAAATAGTTGTAAAGTTGTGTTATTGCCGCTACCCTTGCAGTTCTGAACTGAATCAAATCTTGTCTTAGGTCTGAGTGCGGCTGTGCTTTCTGGCCAGGTCATTTTCACAAAAATTGTCTTGTTTTTTTTTTTTTGTTTTGTTTTGTTTTGTTTTTTCCCCCCAGTGACATCTCTGGAAAGAAGCCTTAAAGCTCTTGGGACAGAAAACTACACCCCGGAACTGCGCGACGGCCTGTGAGTCTCTTTGCAAACTCAAGATTGGTTCACGTTGTGTGAAGTTGTGCGTCAATTCTGACAGTCAGAACAATTAATCAGTGGAACTACCGGCCTGCAGGAGCTGTGGGTGCTCCAACACGGGACGTTTTTTAAGAAGAGACTGGACAGCCATTTGTCTGAAATGGTATAGGACAGGAGTAGGCTACCTTGGCTCTGTTATGACTGGTGGACTTCAACTCCCAGAATTCCTGAGCCAGCATAGCTCAGCTTGGAAACCTCTCCCTTTCCCCTCAGCATGGCTGGCTCAGGAATTCTGGGAGTTGAAGTCCACGAGTCATGAGGCGGCCATAGTTCCCCCATGCTGGCTCAGGAATTCTGGGAGTTGAAGTCCGCGAGTCATGAAGGGGCCATAGTTCCCCCATGCTGGCTCAGGAATTCTGGGAGTTGAAGTCCGCGAGTCATGAAGGGGCCATTGTTTCCCCATGCTGGCTCAGGAATTCTGGGAGTTGAAGTCCACGAGTCATGAGGCGGCCATAGTTCCCCCATGCTGGCTCAGGAATTCTGGGAGTTGAAGTCCACGAGTCATGAAGGGGCCATAGTTCCCCCATGCTGGCTCAGGAATTCTGGGAGTTGAAGTCCACGAGTCATGAAGGGGCCATAGTTCCCCATGCTGGCTGAGGAATTCTGGGAGTTGAAGTCCACGAGTCATGAGGGGGCCATAGTTCCCCATGCTGGCTGAGGAATTCTGGGAGTAGAAGTCCACGAGTCATGAGGCGGCCATAGTTCCCCATGCTGGCTGAGGAATTCTGGGAGTTGAAGTCCAAGAGTCATGAGGCGGCCATAGTTCCTCATGTTGGCTGAAGAATTCTGGGAGTTGAAGCCCACAAGTCATGAAGGGGCCAAGGTTGCCTACCCCTGGTCTAGACCTACACCCCTACATTTGTCTGAAATGGTACAGAGTTTCCTGTTTGAGCAGGGGGTTGGACTAGATGACCTCCAAGGTCCCTACCAACCACCACCACCTCTTCTTCTTCTTCTTCTTCTTCTTCTTCTTCTTCTTCGTATTATTATTATTATTATTATTATTATTATTATTATTATTAGTATTAGTATTAGTATTAGTATTAGTAGTATTAGTATTAGTATTAGTATTAGTATTAGTATTAGTATTAGTATTAATTCCCATGCAGGAAATGCTCTGATGCAAGGAACTTTGTCCTTTAAGACGTTGCTGGGTGTTTTTTTTTTTTATGAGACATTTTGAGCCGGTCTGTGTACAGTATTTCATTTTTATTTTATTTATTTTTTGTAGCTGAAGCTCTTTTAAATGATGATTTTGATTGTTTCCTGCTCTGAGCTTTCAGGTTGGGGAGAAATTAATGAAATGCCAAATGTGATTTATTAGGAAGAGGACTGGATCTAAAACTACCAATGTCTTAATGACAATATAAATCTTGGACACGAAGGTAGGCCTACAACTTGCAACAGTTCATTTAGCGACCATTCCAAGTTACAACGGCCCTGAACAAAAGGGACTGATGACTGTTTTTCACACATATAATAATAATAACACAACAACAACAACAACAACAACAATAATAAAGTTGGAAGGGACCTTGGAGGTCATCTAGTTCAACCCCCTGCTCAGGCAGGAAACCCTATGCCATTTCAGACAAATGGCAGTCCACTCTCTTCTTATATGACCATTGCAGCATCCCCAGGGTCACGGGATCAAAATTCGTACACTTGTCAACAGGCTCGTATTTATGACCTTGGGAGTATCCCTTATGTGTGTGTGTGTGTGTGTGTGTGTGTGTGTGTGTCTTGTGATCCCCTTTTGTGACCTTCTGTCAAGCCAAGGCCACGGGAAGCCCGATTCGCTCAACCACGGTGTTAATAATGTAACGTCTGAAGTGACTCGCTTAACAACCGTGGCCAACGAGGTTGTAAAATGGGGCAACGCTGACTTGAGAAGATCTCAGGGAGGCAGGGAAATTTGGGTCGCAGTTAGGGTCGCTAAGGTGAGGACTGTCTGTTTCTTCCTTGGTAAGCGGTCCTGTGAAGGAGGACGATGAAATGGACGCATACGTGAAGTGAACTTGAACACTGGGCGCTATGTAACAAAATGAAATTCAAGGGTAAAAAAGTAAGGCTCTACGTTTAGGCAAGAAAACCAAATGTGCAGGTATAGTATAGGGGGTACCTTGCTCAATAGTAGTAACTGTGAGAGGGGCCTCGGAGTCCTAGTGGACCATCCCTTAAATAGGAGCCAGCTGTGTGCTGCAGCTGCCAAAAAGGCCAACACAGTGCTAAGCTGCATTAAAAGAGGGGCAGAATCAAGATCACGTGAAGTATTAATACCACTTTACAAGGCCTTGGTAAGGCCACACTTGGAATCCTGCATCCAGTTTTGGTCACCGCGATGTAAAAAAGATGTTGAGACTTTAGAAAGAGGGTAGAGAAGAGCAGCAGAAAGATCAGGGACTGAAACTGAAGCATATAAGGAACGGTTGCTGGTAACTTCATCAGTGCTAGAAGAGAGGGGAAGTTGCAGAGAGGAGGAGGAGGAGGAGGAGGAGGAGGAGGAGGAGGAGGAGGAGGAGGAGGAGAAGTGGGAGGAGGAAGATTATGGCATGCTTGGTGCTCTCTGAACCTGGCTGGTTTTCTTCCAGACATTTCATTACTCAACGAGGTAACATCATCAGTGGTAGAAGGGTGGAGGAGGAGGAGGAGGAAGAAGAAGAAGAAGAAGAAGAAGAAGAAGAAGAAGAAGAAGAAGAAGAAGAAGAAGAAGAAGAAGAAGAAGAAGAAGAAGAAGAAGAAGAAGAGAAGAAGAAGAAGGAGGAGGAGGAGGAGGAGGAGGAGGAGGAGGGGAAGGAGAAGAATTGTGGGGGTTCTTGGTGCTCTCTGAACTTGGCTGGTTTTCTTGTAGACATTTCATTACCCTACTAGGTGACATCATTAGTGATAGAAGGGTGGAGGAGGAGAAGGCGGAGGAGGAAGAAAAAAAAAGAAAGAAGAAAGAAGGAAGAAGAGAGAAGAAGAAGAAGAAGAAGAAGAAGAAGAGAAGAAGAAGAAGAAGAAGAAGAAGAAGAAGAAGAGGAGGAGGAGGAGGAGGGGAGGAGGAGGAGGAGGAGGGGAGGAGGAGGAGCGGGAGGAGGAGGACTATGGGGTGCTTGGTGCTCTCTGAGCTTGTCTGGTTTTCTTGTAGAGATTTCATTACCCTACTAGGTAACATCATCAGTGCTAGAAGGGTGGTGGTGGTGGTGGTGGTGGTGGTGGTGGAGAGGAGGAGGAGGATTCCTAAAATTTCAATGACTAGGTATAAGGACAACCGTATCTTCCATCTAGACCACTGAAGTTTAAAAAAAAAAAAAACATCCTGGACTGTAGCAAGAGAGCAATGGAGGAAGCCAAGAGTGGCCGAAAGAAGCCACCGGAGGCCTTTCACAGTTTGGACGATGGCATTTATTAAAGGCTTAAGAGGAAAGGGCCATTTTTTTTCTTTTAAAATCCCTGCAAGGGCCCAGGGTCCGCACACGGATGCATTTTTTCAGTATTAACATTTTTAAACGGAGGGCTAGATCATCTTCCCTGTCCTTTTTTTTTTTTTTTCTTAATCTGCTTGTCTGCGTCTTAAGGGACACACATCCCCCTCGCGTGTCGGGAAGCGACGCCGGGAGTAAATTAATATGTTTCAACCCTTTGGAAGGAATAAATCCTTTCTTGGTTTAGAAATCCCTGCCCTTGGCATGAAGAGCTCCTCCAGTCTGACAGTGCCGCTTGATGGGCGGGGGGGGGGTGTAAGGGAAGGTGGGGGGGCTGGTGGGGAGGACTAAAAAAAAATAGAAATAGAAATTCTAAAGAATGTGTAAAAAAAATATTCTCTACTGGGGAAGGTGGAGACCAAGATCGGACATGTGAACTTTGCCCGTTTGATTTGCTTTTCACCCAAGATCATTGCATGGGGGGAGGGGGGTTAGGTAAAATCCAAGAAGAAAACAATATGGCTCTGGAGAAAACCAGACCCCCCATTCTCTTCTGGTCCTCCCCTTCCTCCCTTCCCCTTCCCCTCCTCCCTTCTCCTTCCTTCCTTCCTTCCTTCCTCTCCTCTCCTCCTCCCATCCCTCCCTCCCTCCCCTTTCCCTTCCTTCCTTCTTTCATTCCTTCCCTCTCCCTTCTTTCTTCCTTCTCTTCTTCCTTCCTCTTCCCTCCTCTCTCCATTCTCTTCTCCTTGCTCTTCCTTCCGTTCCTTCCCTCCTCCCTCTCCAAAAAACAAACTTAAAAAAAAAAAAAAAACAAAAAAAAAGGATCCAATGTGAGTCAATCAACAGGACCAAAAGTTCTTCTTCCAAGCTTTTCAGCCCATCCTCAAGAATTTCCTCCTCTCTCGAATATAAAAAATTCTCTCATCCTCCTTTTCCTCTCTCCTTAATTCTAACTTACTTCCTTCTTCTTCTTCCTTTCCATCAACTTACTAACTTTCTTTCTTTCTTTCTCTTTCTTCCTTTCTTCTTCAATTCTTCCTTCTTCTTCTTCTCCTTCTTTTCTTTCTTTCTCTCTTACTTCCTTTCAACTTTCTTTCTTTCTTCTTTCTTTCTTTCTTTCTTTCTTTCTTTCTTTCTTTCTTTCTTTCTTTCTTTCTTCCTTCTTCCTTCCTTCTTCCTTCCTTCCTTCCTTCCTTCTTCTTTCTTTCTCTTTCTTTCTTCTCTTCTTTTTTTCTCTCTTATCTTCGTTCTTCTCTCTTTCTTTCTTTCTTCTTTCTTCTTTCTTCTTTCTTTCTTCTTTCTTTCTTTCTTTCTTTCTTTCTTTCTTCTTTCTTTTCTTTTTCTTTCTTTCTTTTTTCTTTCTTCTTTCTTTCTTTCTTTCTCTTCTTCTCTCTCTCTTCTTTCTTCTTTCTTTCTTTCTTCTTCTCTCTCTTCTCTTCTTTGTCTCTCTTCTCTTTCTTTCTTTCTTTCTCTTTCTTTCTTTCTCTCTCTTTCTTCTTTTTCTTCTTCTCTTTCTTTTCTTTCTTCTTTCTTCTTTCTTTCTTTCTTCTTTCTTTCTTTCTTTCTCTTCTCTCTTCTTCTTTCTTTCTTTCTCTTCTTTCTTCTCTTTCTTTCTCTTCTTCTTCTCTTTCTCTCTTCTTCTTTCTTTCTTTCTTCTTTCTTTCTTTCTTTCTCTTCTTTCCTTCTTCTTTCTTTCTTTCTTTCTTCTTTCTTTCTTTCTTTCTTTCTTCTTTCTTTCTTTCTTTCTTTCTTCTTTCTTTCTTTCTTTCTTTCTTTCTTTCTTTCTTCTTCTTTCTTTCTTTCTTTCTTTCTTTCTTTCTTTCTTTCTTTCTTTCTTTCTTTCTTCTTCTTTCTCTCTTCTTCTTTCCTTCTCTTTCTTTCTTTCTTTCTTTTCTTTCTTTTTCTTTCTTCTCTTTCTTCTTTCTCTTCTTCTCTTTCTTTCTTTCTCTTTCTTTCTTTCTTTCTCTTCTCTCTCTTTCTTTTTCTTTCTTCTCTCTCTCTCTCTTCTTTCTTTCTCTCTCTTCTTTCTTCTTTTCTTTCTTTCTTTCTCTTTCTTTCTTTCTTCTTTTTTTTCTCTCTCTCTCTTTCTTTCTTCTCTCTTCTCTCTTTCTTTTTCTTTTTCTTTCTTTCTTTCTTTCTCTCTTTCTCTCTTCTTTTTCTTCTCTCTTCTTTCTCTCTCTCTCTCTCTCTCTTTCTTTCTTTCTTTCTTTCTTTCTTTCTTTTTTCTTTCTTTCTTCTTTCTTTCTTTTCTCTCTTCTTCCAGCACCACTTCTTGCCAACTGGCTAGATCAGACTAGACTACCTGTCTGCTGCACTTGTGAGATTCATTGTATGTGTATTTTTTTTCTCCGCAAAGGCTGATTCCTTAATCCAAATGACTTCATTCCCAGTGAAATTCACACCAGGCACCATCAGTGCGGTTGGCAAATCCTGGAGCTTATGTCAACCTTAGAAAGCACATTTCTACAGATAGTGATATCTCTTAATTTCATTTGAACATCAAGCGAGCATTACTTAACTTGTCTCGTCTACCCAAGCAATTAGTCGTTTAATCCGGTATATTTGGGAGAAAGAAGAAGCTGAGCGTTTCTGTCTCTGCTCACAAAGGATCAGCCTCAGACCTGCCTTTGGTGAACCAAGAATCCTGCAAAGTGATACGTTGAATGACAGGCTACTTGCACTTCCTTTCCTGTGGCAAGTTGTCACAAAATGCCATTCAGGGGCGAGAAAAGTAAAGTTTTACACTATAAGCAAGAAAACCAAATGCACAGGTGTAGTCTAGGGGTACCTGGGTCAAGTGTAAGTGAGAGGGACCTTGGAGTCCTAGCTGACCATCCCTTAAATAGAGCCAGCCGTGCTACAGCTCCAAAAAAGGCCACAGTGCTAGGCTGCATCAACAGAGGGACAGAATCAAGATCAGGTGAAGTGTTAATACCATTTTACAAGTACTTGAAAGGCCACACTTTGTTGCTCTTCTCTGCACACTTTCTAGAGTCTGAACATCTTTTTTACATGTGGTGACCAAAACTGGATGCAATATTCCAAGCATGGATCTTGGAGTCCTAGTGGACAATCACTTAAATAGGAGCCAGCCGTGTGCTGCACTGCACATACCAAGCACAGGCGCATCACAGGAAGATAGAATCCTGGATCACTGAAGTGTTAATACCACTTTACAAGCTTGTAAGGTTTCATTTGACATCAAGCTGAGGCATTACTTAACTAGCCTGCATCAGTTTGGTCACCACAATGTAAAAATTGAGACTCTGGAAAGATTGCGGAGAAGAGCAGAGAGCAAAGATGGATACATAGGGACCAGGAGCTATGACAGCAAGTCTTCCAATATCTCAGGGATGCCCCAAAGAGAGGGAGTCAAGCTATCTCCAAAGCGCCTCAAGGCAGGACAGAAGCAACGGATGGAATCCTACCAAGGAGAGAAGCAACTTCTCAACGCTGGCCTCAATGTCACAAGACACGAGAAACTAAGCAAGAGGAAGCAACGCTACTAAGAAGACGTCTGAATGAACCATGAACAACCTGCCTCCATAAGAAGAGGACTGACAGCCATTTGGTCCGTAATGGTATAGGGTGTTCCTGTCGTGGCCTGAGCAGGGGGTTGGACTAGATGACCTCCAAGGTCCCTTCCCAACTCTGTTGTTCTGTTATATAGTTACCTTTCCATGGGTTGGTTTTATTTCCTTTGTTTCATGGTGTTGTAAAAAACCTTAGGGTTGATCAGCGGAGAAAGATCCTGCAGATACTTTAATAAATAAGTGGATCATGGCTATTCATGGAGGAAACCACGTCTGTTATTTATGTTCTAGTGGAGTTCTTCCAAATACGATTGTATACAAGTAAATGCAATCGAGGACTTGGGGTGTTTTGCATCCAACTTCCCATATTCCCTGGTTCGATATTCATTTTGTGGCCTTGTGGGTGACAAATTTACAACAAATAATCACATATCGGTGTGTAGGCAGAATGGTGGTGCTAGTCGTTATGTGTATGCTTACCCTCGCTTACGTGTCCTTCCCATTTGAATGGTTGAGCTCTTTTGATATCAGAGCTGGGTTTAAAATGAATAATTCTTACTTTTTTGCCTTTCGTCATCTTTCTTCTTGCATATGTAGCATTGTGACGGCTTGGTGAGATGGTTGCATGGGACACAAGCATCCATCGGATGCAGAAAGATGGATGACGAGGAGAGGGAGGGAGGAAGGATGAGGGGGGACATGATAGCAGCCTTCCAATATCTCAGGGGCTGCCCCAAAGGAGAGGGAGTCAAGCTATTCTCCAAAGCCCCTGAAGGCAGGACAAGAAGCAACGGATGGAAATGGATCAAGGAGAGAAGCAACCTAGAATTAAGGAGAAATTTCCTGACAGTGAGAACAATTAACCTGCCTCCAGAAGCGGTGAATGCTCCAACACTGGAGGTTTTCAAGAAGAGACTGGACAGCCATTGGTCCGAAATGGTATAGGGTTTCCAGCCTAAGCAGGGGGTTGGACTAGATGACCTCCAAGGTCCCATCCAACTTTACTATTATTATTAAGGAGAGAGGGGAAAGGGAGAGAGAAATAGGAAAGAAGGAAAAAGAAAAGAAGGAATGAAAGAGAAAGAGGGAGAGAGGAGGGAGGAGGGAGAACCGGAGGGAGGAAAGAAAGAAGGAAAGAATTACGGCTAGTATAGCTATTTCGAGCTATTTTGCTCTCATCCGCTAGCCCAGCGGTTCTCAACCTATGGGTCGCAACCCCATTTGGGTCGAACGACCATTTCACGGGGGTCGCCAAACACCGCAGTCCACCATTTTTTTCCCTTTTCCCCTCGGCCGGCGCAGGGGGCAGCACTGCCCATACGAGGGGTCGCGCCGTGCATGCGCGGCGCAGGTCGGGGTTGCAGCCTGCAAAAGGTTGAGAACCACTGCGCTAGCCATTCTCTTCTGCAATTCGAACCCGGGGCCGCATGCATGTTAGGCAAAAGCGTGAGCAGTATCTTCTGTCCCATATTTGGGTAGACCAGGCAAGGCCTGATAGACCGGCCTCACCGGAAAACACCTCACAGTCGATGATGTCTTCATCTGCATCCCTGCACTGGCTTGTACGTGATGGCGTCAAAGTCTTATTCCAATTCTGGTGGTTCTACTCGGTTTGATAGAACGTACAAGGATGATTTGTAGGCATTGATTTATTTCCCCCCCCCCGTCTTATTTTAGAATCACTACTCCATCATTGCTGACACTCTGTTGCTTTCTTCAGCCTGCCAGCTATTGATTTTCCCATTTCCTGGATCAAATCTGAAAGCTCAGAGCAAGCTGGGACCTTGAGTAATGCTTCTCTCACTTGAAGGCTACCTTCAGAACGTCATTTTTTTCATTATGACGCGGAACTGCTTAATGGACTTGGTGTGAAGTGCCCACCTCTCCTCATTGCTCATGGCCTTATCCTGTTGATATTGTCCACGTGGTGTCGACATGAAGATGTCAGACCAAGACCAAGGTCCATCACAGAATGATGGCGCTGGAAGGGACCTGGGAATCTTTTACTCTAAACCAGCGGTTCTTAACCTGTGGGTCGCAACCCCATTTGGGGTCGAACGACCGTTTCACGGGGTCGCCAAACACCGCAGTCTGCCATTTTTTCCCCCATTTCCCCTCAGCCGTTGCACGCGCACCGCTCATGTGCGGTTTGGCCTGCCGTGCGCACATGCGCGGTTTGGCCGCTGCTCGCATGCCACGCATGCGCTGTTCGGCCCGTCGCGCCGCGCATGTGCAGTTCGGGCCATCACGCGCGCGTGCCGTGCATGTACGGTTCGGCCTTTCGCACCGTGCATGCGCGGTTCGGGCCGTCGTGCGCGCTGCACATGCGCGGTTCGGGCTGTCGCGTCACGCATGCGTGGTTCAGGCCATCGCGGCGCGCATGCGCGATGCAGGCCGTCGCGCCGCGCATGCGTGGCGCAGGTTGGATTGCACTGCGCATGAGCGGCACAGGTGGGGTCTCGGCCTGAAAAAGGTTGAGAACCACTGCTCTAAACCCCTACCTAGGCAGGAGACCTTCTTCCATCGTGGACAATTTCTTCTTGAAAACCTCCAATGGTGGAACACCAACAAGTTCTGGAGGCAAGCTGTTCCACTGATATGGTCTGTGGAGATTCTCAGTCATCCAGCTCATGGTGCCCCAAAAGTGCTT
Source organism: Bothrops alternatus (assembly GCA_034064705.1). Classification (NCBI taxonomy): domain Eukaryota; kingdom Metazoa; phylum Chordata; class Lepidosauria; order Squamata; family Viperidae; genus Bothrops; species Bothrops alternatus. The sequence goes on along the minus strand of JARGCV010000748.1, from coordinate 3,206 downwards.
TTTCAGGAAGGCAACTGGACTTTCTGGATTTTCTTGGAAGACGTTTCACTTCTCATCCAAGAAGTTTTTTTTTCAACTCTGACTGGAGGGTGGAGAATGGAAGGATTGATACTCCTGGCAGACAGCTGGCGTTTTGCCTTCTTTTTGGAGAGTCCTTGAAGCCATTTGGAGCCTAGGAAGAACAGCTATGGGACTTGGGTTTGGCTAGTCTAAAGAAAAGAAGAAACAGGAGAGACATGACAGCAGTCTTCCAGTATCTGAGGGGCTGCCCCAAAGAAGAAGAGGGGGTCACGTTATTCACCACAGCACCAGAGGGAAGGAGGAGAAACAATGGTTGGAAACTGACCAAAGAGAGAAGCAATCTGGGATTAAGGAGAAACTTCCTGACAGGGAGGACAATCAACCAGTGGAACACCTTCCCTCCAGAAATCGTGGGCGCTCCATCACTGGAGGTTTTGAAGAAGAGACTAGACAATCACCCGTCTGAGATGGTGTAGGTTCTCCTGTTGAGCAGGGGGCTGGACTAGAAGACCTCCAAGGTCCCTTCCAACTATGTACTTTTTATGTACTTTTCTGTGCAATCTGCACTTTTGAACGCATTTTTTTTTTTTTGCCTGAAAGGGGCTTCAGAAAACTCAAAGAGAGAGCTACGGTCCAAGGAAAGCTGCATTTTGATATGTTTATTTAGTTTGGGAAGCGAAAATTACGTAAGGAAGCTGAAAGTTGCAGAGTGAACAAAAGCCTGCCCGAGAGTTGAAGGGAATTGCTTTAAGACCCCAATACGATTTAGCGTGTAGTTGTTTTTGTTTTGCTTTTTATTTCTTTGTTGAGGGTAAAATGGCAATGGTGTTTGGATAGGCCGTATGTTTCACATCTGGCGTATTTGGGAATCATCAGCAGTTTCAGAAGGTTAACGTTTAGAACAGGGGTAGGCAACCTGGGCTCTTTTATGACTCGTGGACTTCAACTCCCAGAATTCCTGAGCCAGCATGGGGGAACTATGGCCCCTTCATGACTCATGGACTTCAACTCCCAGAATTCCTGAGCCAGCATGGGGGAACTATGGCCCCTTCATGACTTGTGGACTTCAACTCCCAGAATTCCTGAGCCAGCCACGCTGAGGGGAAAGGGAAAGGTTTCCAAGCTGAGCCAGGCTGGCTCAGGAATTCTGGGAGTTGAAGTCCATGAGTCATAAAAGAGCCAAGGTTGCCTACCCCTGGTCAGAAGAAGGTTATTTTTTAGTTGAAAGCCTTATAGGAAGGCCTCGACTTTTTGATCAGAATTGGGACTAGAATTTCCGTCGCTAAGCAAGGAGGTTGTAAACTGACTCGTGTCCGGTTTTGACATCCTGGCTTGCCACAGTTGTTTAATCCAACCAACACAGCTGTTGAGTGAAACATGCGGCTGCAAAAACAAATCCGGCTCTTTCTCCCCCTCCCCCCCCCGAGATGCTGTAGGTCCTCCTGCTTGAGCAGGGGGCTGGACTAGAAGACCTCCAAGGTCCCTTCCAGCTCTATTCTATTCTATTCTATTCTATTCTATTCTATTCTATTCTATTCCTTCATTCCATTATTCTATTCTATTCTATTCTATTCTATTCTATTCTATTCTATTCTATTCTATTCTATTCTATTCTATTCTATTCTATTCTATTCTATTCTATTCTATTTCATATTTCTATTCTAATCTATTCTATTCTATTCTATTCTATTCTATTCTATTCTATTCTATTCTATTCTATTCTATTCTATTCTATTTCATATTTTCTATTCTATTCTATTCTATTCCATTCCATTCCATTCCATTCCATTCCATTCCATTCCATTCCATTCCATTCCATTCTATTCTATTCTATTCTATTCTATTCTATTCTATTCTATTCTATTCTATTCTATTCTATTCTATTTCTATTCTCTGAATTTTGATCACATGACCATGGGGAGGCTGCAAAAGTCATAACTGTGAAAAAACGGTCCTAAGATCCTGTTTTTCACTGCCATCGTAACTACGAACAGTCACTAAACAAACTGCCGTAAGCCGAGGACTAACTGTATTCTCTTCCTTCAGACAGCATCAGACGTTGCAATGTTATATATCCGGTAGTTTTCATTCAGTGAGCATTCAAAGTTAACAATAGCACTGAAGAAAGTGACTTATGACCGTTTTTCACACTTACGACCTTTGCAGTATCCTCATGGTCACGTGATCAAAATTCAGATGATTGGCAACTGACTCGTATTTATGACCGTTGCTGTGACCCAAGGTCATGTGATCCCCCTTTTGGGACCTTCTGTTCTGTCCCAGCCTACATGAGTCCTTGTTAAGCTCACAGGGAGAAACCCCTCTTCCAAACAAGCAGGCTGGAACCGCAGGAAAAAACCAATCCCCCTTTTATTATTCACAGACCTGAGTCAGTGTCCAAGGCAAACAAAATACAGTCCACCGAAACTCGATTCCTCAACACAAACGGGTGCCTTCGGCCACCAGCACCTCCCACACCTTCCCTTTTATTACGCAGCCAAGGCATGGCTTCCTAATGCCGTCTCCTTTGCCTTTGGAGCCGCCCCATTGCATTCCTCCGTCCTACTCGCTTCCCTTGCCTGCACATTCATGCCTCCAAGATTTGTCCCAGCTGTTCCTCATCACTGCCCAACTCAGGCTCCCAGCACAGCTGTGTCTCAGCCTGAGCACGAGTAGAGGGGCCAGGCTCCTCATCCGACTGTAAGGCTCTGAGCTCCTCAGATCCTTCCTCTAACTTTGATGTTACTCCAGGCCCCTCTTCCTCCTCCTCTGATCCTCAGACTCAGCTGCCGGGTCCACTGGCTGACGAGGAATCACAGCACCTTCCGACAACCAAAGTCAGTGGGGGAAGCCAGATTCAGTTAACAACCGGGTGACGTCTCGCTTAAGAACAACCTTTGAAGAATGTCCGGAGACTGCAAGTAGTCCAGAATGCGGCCGCGCGAGCCGTCTTGGGTCTCCCAAGACATGCTCATATCACTCCAGCCCTCCGTGAGCTGCACTGGCTACCAATTGGTCTCCGAACACAATTCAAAGTGTTGGTTATGACCTATAAAGCCCTTTATGGCAATGGGCCAGGATACTTGCAGGAGCGTCTTCTGCCTCATGAATCCCAGCGACCGGTTAGGGCACGTAGGGTTGGCCTCCTACGGGTCCCGTCTTTCAGACAATGTCATCTGGCGGGG